>OZ024860.1:40020222-40022722 GCA_964017155.1 Oasisia sp. SBJ-2009
GTTATTTTAAATTAAAAAAACAGCCCTGTGTTTGTAGCTGCCCTTGATGCAGAATTTGTTTCGATTTTACGTGTCTGTGTTTCTAAAGTTGCTTCATGTTTTACCTGTACACGAGTGGCTATTATTGTATAACCGATATAACAAGCTGAATGCTGTAGTCAAATGGAATGGTTCCTACAGTAAATGTTTCGGTGTAACTCGTGGTGCACGACCAGGAAGCGATCTCTCGCCGTATCTGTTTACATTTTATTAATCACTTTTACTAGACTTGAATAACTGAGAATATACTGTAAAAATTCGATGGCTTATGGCGACGATATTATCTTATGCTCAACAAATGTTCAAGATCTACAAAACCTAATTGATGTATGTATTGCATACAGTTAATGGTAAATAGAAAAATAGTAATTGTAAATAGAAATGTGTTACCCTTGTACAATAATATATTTTAAAGTAGTAAGTCCAGCGCGTCGACTGGTGCAGCATTTATTGTCTCGTTTTATTTGTTATGTTATAACGGTACCGGGGATCTTACTGGATAAGGTGGTAGCCATGGCGAGTCACTAACTAAGAGAGCTTTTAATTCTCAACATATATCCGAAACTAGTGGGGCAAACAATGATGATCTTGTTGACTCTATTAGACACCTTTTATTTACTGATATCTTTTACCAAGCCATATTCACATGAACGTATCTTAGTTAATCTCTTAACCACTGCACTCTAATATATGACACGTCTTTTTCTTTTTACTGACACACACAATACACACTGCGTTTTTATTGTTATATCATGCCACTGTTTATATATTTGCTATTTATTTTATCTGACATTTTAGTATTGACCGAGTGTGTGTGTGTATATATATATATATATATATATATATATATATATATATATATATATATATATATATATATATATATATATATATATATAATATATATATATATATGAATATAAGCAACGGAGGCTGAATCAATTAATACGAACAATAATAAAATAACAGTTATAACGCAGTGAAACATATTCCTGCCTATTTATATAAGTCATAACAAAAACACCAAATCAGCAGCAAATAGACCTACTTCGCTCTCCGGAATTTAATTAAACAACGCGAAATGTGCGAGTTTTCCGTAAATTGCGCAAAGTAATTAACGTGAATCAGGCGCACCTATTAAGCAATAAATGACGTGGCTCGATTACTGGCGATTATTAGCACATTATTGACGGTTCCTTGTCAACGGTCGCCTTGAGTATCCAGCACCGTTTCGGACGCTTCGTATACTGACAGTTCCGGTCAACAACGGCATTCCTTCCGCCAGTGACGTCACAACCGTTCAACGGAATGTAATGCCTCGGCATTCGAGATGGCAATACGTCACCATGCAGCGTCGCTTTGCAGTGGTGACGTGAGCTTCATCGAAAACTGTCAACACAATTGTGACTTTCCAGTAACTGTTCACAACTAGGACCTACTTGTCTGACTTATTGAGGCGTAGTAGTTAGTGTATTACATCCTTAGCCGAGAGATTTTGAGTGTTATTGTCTATTATGGTGCCGTTCAAGACAGTGTGCAAGTATGTGTATTCCACGCTGCTTTAGGCCACAGCAGTATGAATGAATAACAAAAGGACTACGAAACGAGTAGTCTTTGCATGGTTATTGTGCTGCACATGGCAGCTAGATTCTTGTCAGTGTCGAATACGTTGAAATGGTATTCAGTTGAAACGGCGTGTTGTGTGTGCGTGTGTGCGTGCGTGCGTGCGTGCGTGCGTGTGTGTGAGTGTGTGTGTTTGTGTTTGCGTGGGTGCGTGCGTGGGTGCGTGCGTGAATGCGTGCGTGTGTGCGTGCGTGAATGCGTACGTGCGTGCGCGCGCGTGTGTGTATGTGTGTGTGGGTATTATTAAAATTTCAAAAGCTGTCTAAAACTGCCTGTCTACATTTAACAATGCTCGTCTTTAAGCGATTATTCCAAATGCAAGTTGTTTTATGTACGATGATTTTCATTTCACTGAATCCTCGTATTATGTAATCATGTGTAACTGTTCTCAAAAGTTTACGTTTTGTTAAGATTTCTCAGAGTTAGGTAAACTTCATGTGAATGTTCTCAAATATTAAAAACGTCATCGTAGTTCATAATTTCTCCTGCCATCATGGACACATACACTAATTCACTTTGTGTTTTATTTGTCCTTGTGGCATGAAAGTTCACAATTAAAAATGATCATAATCTGCAGTATGATGTCATTATTCGCAAACCTCTTCTTGTTGTCTACGTTTGCTCCAAGTTCCACAATCTTCGTACGCATTTATATAAATCTTTGTTGTTCGTCGTCCCACACAACACTGTATATATATATATATATATATATATATATATATATATATATATATATCCTATATTGACCGTGATATATTCCACCACATGTGAAAGCCACCCGGTCGGTCGCTATAAACACGCTCACACACACACACACATACACACACACACACACACA
>OZ024860.1:40032722-40050222 GCA_964017155.1 Oasisia sp. SBJ-2009
CGGAATGTTCATCGTGACTATACGAGGACAATCGGTTCATCTTTTGATGAGTTGTCGCATGTTCTTCGATGTTCATCTGTCGAACTTCGATTATCGGTGAGTTCATCTTGAACGTTTTTATCTAGTCAATGCACCTCCCTTTGAACATGTCCGCGTTCACTGTGTCTTGTCATTCGCTCGACGTCGAACAATCAGAGCTGATGTCTAATACGGATAAATACCATCCGCCTTCAAGTCACAATATAAAAACTTTCAGAAAATATACTATTTATTTGAATGTATATCAAGACGAAATGCAATACCCAGTCCTTTGAACTGTTCAAAGCGTCTACACAAAGCATTTTCGCATATAAACCTATCTAGCCGAATTTTCTCATCATCATTATCAGAATTGCCACCATCCATACATTAGCGTAACTCATTACGTCACCACGACAATCATCAGTGTATTTATCTCAAAACAATAGAAACAACACCACCCAACATAAGTACATTTAATTTACGAGATTCCTCGCGTTTCTAAATATGCATGAACAAATGCCAAGGGTGTCTTCGTTGGGCTTCATTTTCCAATTCTCCGGGATCTTTTCTCCTATGTACCCGCTGACTGACGTGTATAGCAGCAACATGTACAAACACCATATACTCTCGTCCCATTACCATGGTAGTAATACGAGGATATGTTTCGTTTGCGTGCTATCGATAACACCAGAGTTCACTCATGCGTGAATTCAGTCATGCGTGTCAAATATGCAGGGAAAATGTACAAACTAATGTACCCTTAGCGGGCTACAACAATTATATTAACAAATACAACCATTTATGGAACACATTTTTTAATAACTCTGTCGTCTTGTTTTCTTCAGTCGCTGCTGACGTCAAATGCAATTATCAACGTTGTTAATTTCTGTTACTTCATAGTCCCCAAGATAATGTATTCATAACGCAACAAGCATAATAAAAATAATTTCGCTGTTGTTAGCTACGTAGCTACTGTTAACTACGCCATTTCTGCTTGATTTACGCATTCGGTGTACGTGATAATTGCATTTGACGTCACAGCGACTGAAGAAAACAAGACGTAAGTGAATAAATACACCTATGAAGGATTCTCTCCAGATTAGACACTCCATTGGTATGTGGACAATGAATATTAGGCTAAATCTAGACCTCTGGTATGTGTTATTGATAAATACCAGTTTTGCTTAATCTGTGCGGCGTAATTTCTACAATCACCAAACAGTTTCTTCAAATAATTAAACCTTATAGAGTGACAGTAAACATTTTCCAATGTCAATGCTATTTGTTTCTTTCAGATGCATCACTTCGTCTTTAATCTTTTTTGGGGGTGAAATAACATAAATTTGTATACGTATGTTCGAAACCATTCAAAACAGTTGCCTGTTTTTGACTTAATTCCTTTGTATCCCGCTGTATTTAAACAACATTCTTGTAGGCAGGTATTAAATAGTAAAATAAGGTCTCTCTCTTTCTCTCTCGCTTTCTGGATTTGTTTTAATAATAGTAATTGCTCTCCGCTGTATACATTCTAGCGAATCTGCCTGTGTGATATAAAGGTACATTATATCCATTAACAAAACCGTTAATATCTGCCATTAATATCAGTAGCTTATGAATAATTTTGCACAACAAAAGTACTGTCTCATAGGAATAACGGTGTTAAAATAATTCTAACAAGGGTAAATACCCACAAATAGACATGCGACGCATGGAATCAAAAGAAATATCAGGAATGTAAGTTATCGCTCCATTTTTATCAATTCAACACGATTCAATTTTTTTATTTGGCAAACAGATGTATGTCTCATCTTGGGTCGTGAATTCCAATGAGTAATTGAGATGACGCCAGAAGTTTTCCTTGCGAGTCGCTATTGTATGCACATGAGTACATTCTTCAGATGTGTCGTTAGATTTCGCATCGACAGGTTTATCACGTAAGCGTCAAAACGGATAATTCAGTCACGGGAGTTCACAACGTGGCAACAAGTCTGTTGACAAGTATCGCTTACAATGCTTAGCAACAAATATTTATGGTAGTATAGTTATATAAAGCAAATGTATTAATTATAGAACACGTCATTCTGTCTCACTTTCAGTGTGTTTTCGCCCACTCTGCTCGGTCACAAATAGGGTCGTTCTGGATTAGTCCAAAGAAGAATGTTCGTCTTTAGAATAAGACAATGTGCTAATTAATATGTCGGTTTCCCTGCTGTTCTCCTGATTAAAAGCAAACAGAACTCAGAATATATATGTATATATATATATATATATATATATATATATATATATATATATATATATATATATATATATATATATATATATATATATATATATATATATAGTGCATGACGATGTTGTTATGACCAGAGTGACATTTCAAACCATTGTCATGCTGTTAAGTAGTTATTTGCTCATCACGAATTGGGATGAATGCTTATTAAATGTATTGTTCGCGATTACTGTAAAGTGTTATGAACCGTGCGTAGGTTTCATAAAATTAAGCGTGCGTGTAAATATTACTAAACGATTTATTGTAGTATTGTTTTTAAAATATGGAAAATACGTATAAATGTGCATTACGAAATCAGCACTGATCTTGTCCAAATTAGTATTAGTTAGTTTCATTACAGATAACTAACCAAACCTGAACAACGACATTTGTAATTTGTATAATGTAACATGTGGCGGACAGTATAGATATTTATTTATTTGCTAAATAATTGTAATCTTAGAAGGGTAAGAGAGTAACTACGTATATACTATTATAATAACGTTCACCGTATCCGCAGCAAAGCCCTGGAATACACTTCCAAACAATATCAGAGCCAGCGCAACAGTCTGTGTCTTCAAGACAGCCTTGAAGACACATCTTTTAAAAGATTATTTTGAGTGGTACATGTGATCTTTCCCTTGGACATGTCCTGGACTGTATACATAAACAAATTGATGACACTAACTAATTTTGTAAATTATTGTTATTATTATTATTATTATTATTATTATTATTATTGTATATACATTTTTAGAAATTTTACTTTACACCGTTTTTATTACTACTTTGTTTAATGGTAATTATATTCTTTGTATTTATTTATATTTTGGGGGTCTAAAACGGTCGCTTTATTGGCATTAATAGTATTGTTTTAACATGATGTTTTATTTGTAAAAGCGCCATGAGCGCCACCACGTGGCAACAGCGAAATTAGTTTTATTATTGTTGTTGATATACAGACGGGTACCTATGAGAGAAGATCCCCGGAGAATTGGAAAATTAAGCCCAACGAAGACACACCTGGCATTTATTAATGCATATTTAGAAACACGAGGATTCTCGTAAATTAAACGTATCTATATTGGGTGTTGTTTCTAGTGCTTTGAGATAATGACATTAATGATTGTCGTGTTGACGAAATGATTACGCTAATGAGGATGGGGGCAATTATGATAATGATAATGAGACAATTCGGCTAGATAGGTTTATATGCGAAAGTGCTTTGTGTAGACGCTTTGAACAGTACAAAAGACTGGGTATTGCATTTCATGTTGATATACATTCAAAGAAATAGTGTATTTTCTGAAAGTTTTTTTACCGGCGGATACCGGCGCTATGGAAATAGTCATTATTGTTATTATTATTAATGATAATAACGAAGGTGAAGTTCCACGGCACCAGTTTAATTCCACGGACAGATCTGTCTATCAGTTGACCGATGACCGACAGAACATCGTGCCGTATCTATGTCGGCCATCGGGCCAGTGAGCTACTTCTGCGCTATTTATAAACTCACACGTGTTCTTGGGCCTGATATCTGATAGAGGAGCTCGTGCCAGATGTTAGACTCCTGTGAGACGCGTGATATGACGACGAAGCAAAGGCTCGTTTACTGAGATTACGACGAATTTCTATAAACATGAATCCCAGAATAGTCGTACGGCGACGTTCGCCTAAAACGAGCACATACGTTTCAGCTCCGAGAACCACACCGACACGTGGCATGGGCGATATCCTGGATATCAACGAATTTGCAGTGGACTTTCTTTATAAAGGATACCGAATACAACGAATGTCTGCTTAAAATAAACAACTTTGAACTGCCCACTTTAGCATGCAGTTTTTCTTAACACAAGGAAAATGATAGCAGCTAATAGGGTATATATATATATATATATATATATATATATATATATATATATATATATATATATATATATATATATATATATATATATATATATATATATATATATATATATATATATATATATATATATATATGTGACGCCGGCTGACCAAATGAGTGACAAGTCGGGATTTGAAATTTGCCGTGAGTGCCGTCTAAAGCCAGTTGGCATGATTTGGATGAATTTTAGGTTTTTACATAAATAAAATTTATAACATCCGTTTTAACACTTCCACCCATCCTACACTATTTATTCCAAATAAAATGTGTATTTTAACGTATTATAATGCGAGCCCTCTTGATCAACTAGTCCAAAATTACTAAAACAAAAGGATTTTGCTCCGATTCCTTCGATGAAATCCGCCATGTTGCTTTGGGGTTACCCCTGTGTATCGGGTATCACCAGAGAGGGCATTTCTTCCTCTCTGACGTAGAGTAACCCATATTCGGGCCAAGTACACCAAAATAGCTAAAAACTACCCAATAGGCGGCTACCCTGAGAAGGCTTTTGCATATTAATGAGAGCGTGCTCTGTCACGTGCGCGCTTCGGTGCTTGCAATTGGATGATCGCCTACGCATATGCGCAGTAAGGCAGTGCTAACGTAAACAAGTAGCCAAGGTCGTTCGTATTCCGCCGTGTTTTTTTTATCGTTGTTTCCCTGTTATTAAATCTTTTGCAACATAATGTCGGACGCGTTGCTACGTGTGCTGAATGCACCAACCGGCGATGACATTGCTGTTGCGCGGATGTGGGAGCAGTACGATTTCGACGCCTCGGAATGGGACGCTGACCTTGACAGCGAAACCGACAGCGACGTTACGGTCGAATACGACTGGGAAGCCGTTCACGATGACAACGAAGACGGGAACATGTTAAGCAACGACAATAATGCTCCAATTGTCCTGACATTTTGCATAGACCTAGAGATGGTGTATACTCATAATAATACGTTTTGGTCTGAAAAATCGACCATTTGTCAGCGCAACATTTCACAGCTCGCGCCGAGGGTTTGCGCCGGAGGCGAACGTATAGCAGCGATCGGGCGGCCTAAAATGGCCTACCCCGATGTTGAAAAACTCATAAATAAATAAAAGTTCTCGATGGATTTTATTCAATTTTATGTTATTTAGCAGCTAAAACGTATGGCTACATTTGTCTCGCAGGAAGTGTTCAGTAATTATTTGGGTGCAGGATACTGCGCTAAATTAGCCTAAAAACGGCTTTGTTTTATACTAATTAGCTGTGAAATTAATTAGCACGGAAATTAATTCCTGAAGTTATGGCACATATAATGTACCATAACTTCAGGTATTGTTGCAGCAGCTGGTTGTTATTTGCACTCTATCATTGCACTATGATACCATAGCTGCATGCCAAATTTGAATGCAATACACATAATATTGATATGGTATCTAAGCCCATGCATAATCCAAAACTTTAACGGCCGTTTTCTCCAGTTTTACTTTTTGACCCCTACCATACCAAATGTGATATAACTTCCCCACTTTTTATAGTAGAGTCATAATTTTTGAATTACTGTAAAGTACTATGCCTCCTCTTTCCAAATATGTCAAAAAAGTACATCAACATTTTTCCGACTTGTCACTGATTTGGTCAGCCACATATAATATAATATAATATAATATAATATAATATAATATAATATAATATAATATAATATAATATAATATAATATAATATAATATAATATAATATAATATAATATAATATAATATAATATAATATAATATAATATAATATATATAATATATATATATATATATATATATATATATATATATATATATATATAGATAATATATATAATATAATATATATAATATATATATAATATAAATATATATATATATATATATATAATATAATATATATAATATATATATATATATAATATAAATATAAATATATATATATATATATATATATATATATATATATATATATATATATATATATATATATATATATATATATATATATACCCTATTAGCTGCTATAATTTTCCTTGTGTTAAGACATGCTAAAGTGGGCAGCTCAAAGTTGTTTATTTTAAGCCGACATTCGTTGTATTCGGTATCCTTTATAAAGAAAGTCCACTGCAAATTCGTCAGTTAAAAGATCGCGGTAACTAGCGGATAAATTAATCAATTACGTCACTGTTTGCTTACGTCAGAACTAGAATTATGGCAAAAACTAACAAACACACACACGATATGTGTGTGTGTGTGTGTGTGTGTGTGTGTGTGTGTGTGTGTGTGTGTGTGTGTGTGTGTGTGTGTGTGTGTGTGTGTGTGTGTGTGTGTGTGTGTATGTGAGTGAGTGAGTGAGTGAGTGAGTGAGTGAGTGCGTGCGTGCGTGCGTGCGTGCGTGTGTGTGTATAGCATATATATATATATATATATATATATATATATATATATATATATATATATCACTAAGAAAAGCGTGGGAATCACATTGTCAACAGAATAATACACAACCTATTATACGACAGTTCGCATTGTTCAGCTTAATACTAAACCTTTAAGATCCTTAACGGTCAATGTATCGTGATCGTAGGTCAATTTAAAATAGGCTCTCGTCGTGTGGCGAGCAGCGAGCACGAAGCGGCGTTACACCGAACACACTTAGTTGTTCTCTTTCTAGCAGTAAATTACTAAATTGATACATCAGACATTATTTTGATCTACTGACAGTAGCCTAAATATCCACCAGTTATTTATTTAGACGCAATATCTGTTCGTGCTGACAACATGATGTTTTGGGCGTAACTTCCTACCGACACACTGACATCGTTTTATGGTTTGTAAATTACACTGTTATGTTGTTTTCGATGCATCTAGCAGAAGGATCGGTGTCACGCAACTATAAAAGTAAACATAAACATAAACATAAACACACCCGTAGCCTGGCGTTTGTGTCCAGAGCCACGTTCTATTTGACACCTTTGAAACAAGGTCATTTCGAAACTATTCGAAACAATTATCTGGTAAAACCTTCTCAAATGTACGCAAATAACCACAAAAATGAGTGTGTACAAAATGCGCTTCGGATATTAATCAGTTATGAAATGTGTTATATTATATGTCTCTCTCACGTAGGAGCCATGGATGGCGGTACCAGAGGACACACAGCATGTTTAAAAGGAACAGTGAATATTAATAATTTTTAATGTGTAACTAAAAAGTATTAATTTTCATAAAAGCCACTAGTCAATTAGTGCTAAAACAAATACTACGTGGACACGCAAGAAAAGGCATTGGCAAATCAAATGGTACGTCATTTAGACTCGATTTACATTGCCCACGACTCCGTCTGTAAGTTTGACGTAGGTCAGGTTTTATTTCTGTCCCTACTAATATAGCAGGTTATTACTCGGCGCCACATAAAGACCTCACAAGCATCAAAATTAATCACACGCGTGTTTGTATTCTAAAGTTGAAATTAGTACATGATGCGTGAGAAATTCACTTCATTAAAGGGTCCCGTCTTGTTTGTTGACTCGGCGGCCTAGTGGTGGCCATTGTTTCCTGAAGTCGCTGAGCTATTAGCGAAAGGGTATTCAACCTAGCCATTATAGAGTTAATGTAAGCTGTCGAATCGCCGACCTGTAGGGGTCGTATACTAACTTCTCACAGACCAAAATATGGTGTATTTAGTGTGAGTCTAAACCAACACATAACCCACAAATAAGTGTATATATGACGTCAATGTAGGCGCAATCAAATGACAGTAATTTTTATAATGAAGCACAATCATGATATTCAGCATAGTTGAGTACACGGAAAGATTGAGTTGGATGATATCTAACTCTTATAAGACCCTCTGTTATGTGTATGTGCGTTAATTAAAGCTACTCTCAACTGGTGTAGGTCTGACGAAATGTTAGTTCCCCTTTCTAATATCCACATGAGAACCTTAATAAGTGCGCGAATAGTCAAACTATTTGCGGGTGTTGCTTAAGAAAGCAGCACTTACTTTGACTAAAATATTCTTCTTTTATTCTTCACCTGTATCATAGGTGAATCTGTTCTTTCTCGTGATCATCGATTTATGATTGTTGTTCACTTTTCACGCACTGTTGATTTCACCACCCATGTGACAACTCGGTTTTTATATTTAGAAGTCCATAATTGACTGCTAGTTAAACTGCTAAGTTGCTAACTAAGGTCAGTTGTTTACCTAACTTTTATTCCACAACCTAATGAATCTGTCAGATTAGTAGTTTTGTTACGATAAGGGACATCAATAACAACACACACACCCGCGCGCATGCGCACGCACGCGCACGCGCACGCGCACGCGCACGCGCACGCGCACGCGCACGCACACGCACACGCACACGCACACGCACACGCACACGCACACGCACACGCACACGCACACGCACACGCACACGCACACGCACACGCACACGCACACGCACACGCACACGCACACGCACACGCACACGCACACGCACACGCACACGCACACGCACACGCACACGCACACGCACACGCACACGCACACGCACACGCACACGCACACGCACACGCACACGCACACGCACACGCACACGCACACGCACACGCACACGCACACGCACACGCACACGCACACGCACACGCACACGCACACGCACACGCACACGCACACGCACACGCACACGCACACGCACACGCACACGCACACGCACACGCACACGCACACACACACACACACACACACACACACGAATTTACTTGAGTGAAAATTTTGGAATATTCCTTCAGTTAAGGTTTTGAGAAACATCATATTTTTTGGACAGACAACATGCATTGTTTGTACAAACATGAAATAAGTAAACCAGTTAATCCCCATAACTGAAATACGTAGACGGAATAGTTTGCCTATTTCAGTCACTTAGTTTTCATCACCAAAACAAAACAAAAAAATCTCGTGAATGCGCTATGATATTGTTGTTGATATACAAGTTAAGATTTTTTCGCAAAATTAATTTTAAATGAAATTATTAGTCAAATAAAATTAAGTGACACCAGACACGGGTACGCACCAAATGTCCACTTTTTTGTGTGAAATGTGTTGATGACAAAACAGCCATCTATCAATATATAATGATACACGAAACTCGTGCGAACCACTCTAACTTGCTTAGTCAGTCCCCAATTGGTCACGCTGTCGTGGTCATGTATAGCTGTTTATAGTGGTACTCTACCGGTCGGCTACTCTAATAAATCACGCGTACGAATAGGGTAGGATGACTCGGGTAAATCTTGTTGATGTCGAGTTCTGTCGCCAACAAGTGGTGGTCTGTCAACGAGGGGCATTCACCGTCCGACATGTATATGTCTTGTCAGAGTGACCCCCCGAAGGTGTGATTAATGACATTGTTGTTGTGGTCATTCTCCGTCCGACCAATGTTATTTTGCCCCATGTGGTGTGGACGCACACACGCGCGATTGCTATAAGAGTCATTGCTGTTGTCCAATAACCGGGTATTTGTCGCTGCACTGTCGCGGGTTATTAATAGAGACGTCGATGAAAACCACACCTATCAACATTAACCGCTGATGTATTAATTTGTATTGCCCTGTAGGGTCATCCGAACAATTAGTATCGACAGTGTAAACACTATTAATAGCGTGCTGTGATTTCCTAGCCAAGGAAATTTAGAGCGCGGAATGAGGAACTTTCAGCCGGAGAGTTCCATGTTCGAAACCTCCTCCTCTTGATCCGTAGTTGGCTCATCTGACGTTGGTCCAATTGACACGATTGTGTTAATGGTTACCTGGCTACAAAAGAATATTGGATAAATGTGCATGAATACTGATTCCTGCAGAGGTCGATATGGTGTTCGGCTGAACAGTCTTAGCAGGGAGTAGGGTGTTAAAAATCTTTGAACAGTGTTAAGGTATCGATATTGTGCTACATTCATGACAATGAAAGCCGCGTGAATTAACAAAAATGAAAGGTTCCGCAACTCGTACGTTGCCAAGGAATATCCAGCTACATTATCCCGTAGCTCGTCGATATAAGTGCGCTTACCACGTGATTTTTACGATATTCCCGATGTCCCATAGCTCTCCAGTCGAACAGACAGTGACCCAAATAAACATTGTGTATTTTGAAACTCTAAAGCTTGGCAAAAAACTACACACGTTTCTCAAATATATACTATTTAAAGATAATATGTCTGTATGTCAATATTCAGTAGCATAGTTAGTTCCAGTAAACATGTCTCCTCTATTTCTCCCAACATGATATTTATCTATAATAATATCCCTGCGTAGTTACAAACCAGTAATCGACCAACAGCAGCGATTAAGCAATACGGTGCATTAGCGATCGTGCATGCGTTAAGATATGTCCTATTTGGATATGTTTTATGCGGAAACACTCTATCACAATGTATAAAGTCTAGACTGCCGGAGCCACATACTGCTGACCCTTCCGACTAGAAAGTAAACTCAACCCAAAATTTGACAACGATAACACCAAGTGTAAATATTGCACACCGCAATGACAAACGCCAAGATAACGACGGAGATCCGGGTGGGGTTAGATAACGATGTTTAGATAACAACAACTAAACCTTTGAACGTCTTGCTTTGCTGTGTATGCGGCTGTATTCTATCCAGTATGATGTTTTAAATCAAATATCCAGTAAAAACATGTCAGACTTTCACGGCTTTGTTTTCTAGAGTACAAAGCGGCTACAGAAGATAATCAATTATCGCAATTTCCCACATATGTTCGCGGAAACCATCATTACCTGGATGAAAACAACGTCTCACTGAGAGTATTTATGACACAATAGACAACTATCCTATTGTTGTGTAATGTACACTTACGGAGAATATATGTTTGCCTCAGCGAAAACGTCCCATCAATATAGCGGTAGATAATGACAAAATGACTACCTATTTGACACCAGCATTGACAACAATCCTTTTGTCTGCTCTGGTCCCGATTAGTGTCTAGACAGAATGGCTTCAAAATCTGCTAATGTTTTGCTGTAAATGCCACAAGCATAAAACACTGCAAACAACCAGCGACGCGGAGCGACCAAGTTTCACGGATGGCTGTAGGCAGTCTCAGGCCTGTCAGGACTAGACAACATCATCCGTTGTCAAACGTTTACTTGATGGATATGGCGCTTACTTTAAAGAGACTTGTTCCCATACGTTCAACGACAGAATAGCATGTACATTAATTATTGTATCAAACAGATATAATATTGATATGTGTATGCACACGTTTCTGTTATGTCTTTGTGTCTGTCTGTGTGTCTGTGTGTCTGTGTCTCTGTGTGTCTGTGTGTCTGTATGTCTGTAGGTATGTCTGCATGTCTGTCTGTGTATCTGTGTCTCTGTGTGTTTTTATGTTTTTGTGTTCTTGTGTTCTTGTGTTCTTGTGTTCTTGTGTTCTTGTGTTCTTGTGTTCTTGTGTTCTTGTGTTCTTGTGTTCTTGTGTTCTTGTGTTCTTGTTTTTGTTTTGTTTTTGTGTTTTTGTGTTTTTGTGTTTTTGTGTTTTTGTGTTTTTGTGTTTTTGTGTTTTTGTGTTTTTGTGTTTTTGTGTTTTTGTGTTTTTGTGTTTTTGTGTTTTTGTGTTTTTGTGTTTTTGTGTTTTTGTGTTTTTGTGTTTTTGTGTTTTTGTGTTTTTGTGTTTTTGTGTTTTTGTGTTTTTGTGTTTTTGTGTTTTTGTGTTTTTGTGTTTTTGTGTTTTTGTGTTTTTGTGTTTTTGTGTTTTTGTGTTTTTGTGTTTTTGTGTTTTTGTGTTTTTGTGTTTTTGTGTTTTTGTGTTTTTGTGTTTTTGTGTTTTTGTGTTTTTGTGTTTTTGTGTTTTTGTGTTTTTGTGTTTTTGTGTTTTTGTGTTTTTGTGTTTTTGTGTTTTTGTGTTTTTGTGTTTTTGTGTTTTTGTGTTTTTGTGTTTTTGTGTTTTTGTGTTTTTGTGTTTTTGTGTTTTTGTGTTTTTGTGTTTTTGTGTTTTTGTGTTTTTGTGTTTTTGTGTTTTTGTGTTTTTGTGTTTTTGTGTTTTTGTGTTTTTGTGTTTTTGTGTTTTTGTGTTTTTGTGTTTTTGTGTTTTTGTGTTTTTGTGTTTTTGTGTTTTTGTGTTTTTGTGTTTTTGTGTTTTTGTGTTTTTGTGTTTTTGTGTTTTTGTGTTTTTGTGTTTTTGTGTTTTTGTGTTTTTGTGTTTTTGTGTTTTTGTGTTTTTGTGTTTTTGTGTTTTTGTGTTTTTGTGTTTTTGTGTTTTTGTGTTTTTGTGTTTTTGTGTTTTTGTGTTTTTGTGTTTTTGTGTTTTTGTGTTTTTGTGTTTTTGTGTTTTTGTGTTTTTGTGTTTTTGTGTTTTTGTGTTTTTGTGTTTTTGTGTTTTTGTGTTTTTGTGTTTTTGTGTTTTTGTGTTTTTGTGTTTTTGTGTTTTTGTGTTTTTGTGTTTTTGTGTTTTTGTGTTTTTGTGTTTTTGTGTTTTTGTGTTTTTGTGTTTTTGTGTTTTTGTGTTTTTGTGTTTTTGTGTTTTTGTGTTTTTGTGTTTTTGTGTTTTTGTGTTTTTGTGTTTTTGTGTTTTTGTGTTTTTGTGTTTTTGTGTTTTTGTGTTTTTGTGTTTTTGTGTTTTTGTGTTTTTGTGTTTTTGTGTCTGTGTTTTGTGTCTGTGTGTCTCATTCTGTACGTCTGCCTGCCTGCGTGCCTGCGTGCCTGCGTGCCTGCGTGCCTGCATGTCTGTCTGTCTGTCTGTCTGTCTGTCTGTCTGTCTGTCTGTCTGTCTGTCTGTCTGTCTGTCTGTCTGTCTGTCTGTCTGTCTGTCTGTCTGTCTGTCTGTCTGTCTGTCTGTCTGTCTGTCTGTCTGTCTGTCTGTCTGTCTGTCTGTCTGTCTGTCTGTCTGTCTGTCTGTCTGTCTGTCTGTCTGTCTGTCTGTCTGTCTGTCTGTCTGTCTGTCTGTCTGTCTGTCTGTCTGTGCGTGCGCGGGTGTCAGGGTTAGGTTAGAGGTGTGTGTATTGCGTAATGCAGCATGCTACAGGAGCTCAGTCCATAGAGTAATCAATCAGTCATAGGTCATTAACAACTCTGAATACTTGACCCCTATTTTATAACAGTGGCCTGATCTAGATAAGTTGTGCGCCACAAAGCTAACATGATCCCTGGTGTGTGCTTGCGTGCATGCGTCCGTGCGTGGGCGTGCGTGTGTGTGTGCGTATGAGTGAGATAGTACATGTACAAACGAACATATGTGACGTGTAGGCTTTTATATAAACACCTGAAACTGCTTGTTTTTCTCCGCCCACCCGCCCGCCCGCCCGCCCGCCCGTCCCTCCGTCCGTCCCTTCGTCAACCAGCCAACTTATTTGCCTGTCTGATTGTCTCTGCGTCAATGTCCACATCTCACTGGTTACGTCTGACCCCATAATTACACTCCAGACCGTGCCCGTGGTCGTGCACGCCGTGACACCGTCAAAATGGCGCCGTCCTCCCAGGAAAGGTCGTTTCGAACGAACTGTACCGACGGCAGACTGCCTAACTGATAAACTACCACGAAAGAAAAAACTATAATTCTCGCGAAACGACGGTGTCAATTACACGAGGACCCTACTCGTGTGATAGTGGGCCACTTGTCGCCGGTTAGGCAGCATCGTTGGTCGCTGTGGCGAGGAAGTCGCCTGTTCTGGTGTCGTACGACTCAAGTCCACCAGCGAGCACGTGTTTTTTGCAGATCACTGAAACAAACGAGACAAACGTCAAGTAGTTCGTTTGTTTAGATAAGAGAAGACGTTCGCCAACCCTGAACTAGATCAGTATTAGTTTTTATTTCCCACTGGTCAACTTCAAGGCTAGTGTTCAAATTAGCTGTGTTCAATAGTCAATTAATCTTTCCTCTAAAGGCTGAACAAAATCCGTTAACGTTGCATTCAGAGAACAACTTATTGCCAGTGAATCAGTATGTCCCATATAGTATATTTTACTTTCCTTAATTCTAATGCACGCTTGGTGGTGTAGTGCAGTGGCTCAGGGGTAGAGCTTCCGACTCTCGACTACGAGAACCCAGGTTCGAATCTTGTGCTGCGGTGTTAAAACCTTTGGCAAGATTATTCACTCTACATTGTTCCAGCTCATTCAGCTGTATAAACGAATACTTGGCTATAGACAGTGGTGGATATGTGTGCGAGCAGCCTTCTCGCATTAATTGTAGTCGCTTGTACTCATCAGGAGGTGGCATCTGCTGCAATAGCGACTTGTGTTGGTACTTCTCAGAGGGTGGCATCTGTTACAATAACGACGGCACGGAAGCAAAGATGCACGTGTCCTTGGTGAGGTAGAAAAAAACACTCACCTTTGTACTGACCCTCGGGCCAACATCAAAGACATCAGTGCCGCTACGCAATCGCTCTGAGTAATTACAGGTAATACATCTTTTAGTGCGCTGCTCTGCAGCAGGTCGTGTACAACACAGCCAAGACATATCTTGGCAAGCCAGACAGAAAACACCAGGACTGGTTCGACCCAAATGACCAGGAGCTACAGACTCTTATGAACAGAAGAGACCAAGCCACCAGAGAGTGTTACAAACCAGGAGCACTAGGTCCACCACTGCAGCATACAAATATGCCTGCAGATTGCTACAAAAACACACGCGTGCACTGAAGTCAGACTGGTGGGAAAGGAAGGCAGTAGAGCTGCAGAGAGCTGCTGACAGTAACAACATGAAGGCTTCTACAATGGGCTGAAGGAAGTGTGGGAACCCAAAAAGAAGGGACCTGTTCAACTGAAATCAACAGATGGAATGGAGACCTTCTCTGACAGCAAGAGAGTTGTGGCAAGATGGAGTGAACACTTCCAGAAGCTACTCAACGTCCCTGGCGACATAGATCACGAAGCTCTGGACAACATCCCGCAGCGCATTATCAAGACAAGCCTCGATGAGATTCCAACTACGGATGAGATGGCTAGAGCAATCGCCGGCCTGAAAGATGGCAAAGCACCTGGAGGAGATGGAATTCCCGCAGAAGTATGGAAGCACGGAGGAGACAATCTGTTCAGCAGACTGCACCAACTAATCACCAATGCCTGGGAGGTGGGTTCTGTACCACAAGCATGGAAGGATGCCAGCATTGTAACCATCTACAAGGAAGGTGATCGAACAGACTGTGGGAACTATAGAGGAATCTCTCTTCTTTCCATAGCGGGCAAGATCTTCGCGAGGATCCTCCTCAACAGACTATCTACCCACATAACACCAGAGGTAGTTCCGGAGACACAATGTGGCTTCAGAGGTAACCGGAGCACCGTGGATATGATATTTTGTCTCCGACAACTACAAGAAAAATGCATTGAACAGGACCAACCACTGATTTGTCGACTTCAGCAAGGCGTTCGATACAGTTGGGAGGACTGGGCTATGGCAGCTACCGAGGAAGTATGGCTGCCCAGAGAAGTTCACAACAATGATCGAGGCACTACATACTGGAATGATGGCGAATGTTAGTGTTGGAGGAGAAGTCTCAGAATCGTTCAGTGTCACAAATGGGGTCAAGCAAGGTTGTGTACTGGCCCCCACGCTCTTCTCCATCTTCCTATCAGCAATGCTCGATGAGGCTTTCCGAGACATGGGGGATGGAGTCTACATACAGTCCAGACAGAACGCTGACCTATTCAACGTCGCACACTTCAGAGCAAAGACCAAGACTACTCGGATACTGATGAGAGAGCTGCTATTCGCAGATGACAGTGCACTGGTTGCACACTCTGCTGAAGAGATGCAGAAAATAGTGGATGCTTTCTCCGATGCGTCAAAGAAGTTCGGCCTGAAGATTAACATCAAGAAGACCGAGGTGCTGTACCAATCCAACTCTACAAGAACCCGAGAGGAGGATATCATGGTTGATGGAAACAAGCTGAACTCTGTTCTAGAATTCACCTACCTCGGAAGCACTATATCAAGTGATGGATGCATTGACGATGAAATACAGAGGAGGATGGCCAAGGCTAGTGCATCTTTCGGCCGACTACGCCAGAGACTCTGGAACAACCACCATGTGTCCATGCGGGTTAAAGGCAAGATATACCGTGCAATCGTGCTGTCCACCCTCCTATACGGAGCTGAGGCCTGGACAGTGTACAGACGACAGGTGAAAAAGCTGCATGCCTTCATGATGCGACATCTGCGTTCGATCATGAGGATAACCTGGATGGACAAAGTGACAAACAAGGAAATACTAGAACGAACAGGGCTGCCATCTATGGAAGATCTTCTGATCAGAAAGAATCTCCGGTGGACTGGACACCTCATGAGGATGTCACCAGACAGGCTACCAAAGCAGGTTCTCTACTCCCAACTGTCTTCTGTTCACAGAAAGAGAGGGCGCCCTCGTCTCCGGTTCAAAGATACCATCAAGAGAAACCTTAAGCTGAGAGACATAAAGATCGACTCCTGGACATCACTCTCACAGCAGAGAGATAAATGGAGAGCAAGAGTCAAGTGATGGAAGCAGTCTTTGTCGCTTCGCGACCGACAGCATGATGATGATGAGTGCTCCGAAACTCCGTCGCATCATCGGAAGGCCAAAGAGTCAGCGAACAGATTACGTCAACGCATTTCCATCGATTTGGTGTTCCGACGCACATTGCTTGCGAACCTTTTGTTTTATTACCTGAGTAACCGCAGACCTGCTCTCGCACGCACGGCTTTATCGCGTACCTGTCCTTGCACGCAACAATTAGGAAGCCTCGTTTCAGGGTAGTTCATAACATAAGACGTCAATGCATGCGATCTAGTTTCTGTGCATCGGTGCATGCAACATGCGTCATAATCACACAATCATCTACAAGACATCCCTGGACACCATTAATAAGCTAACGGAATGGTCACTTATGAGAATCGTTCGTATAATTTAAAGACCATTTTTAAAATGCGAAAGGTTGTCTCCGTATCAGCGCTATCTCAGTGGCAAACCGGCAGAAGCGTTCCGGTGTCGCGTTCTAGTGTTGACAGTTCTCAATATTCATAAAATATTATAGTCTGGTTGCCAAGTGTATAATCTTTCACATTCATACGATACCACCTATAGCACAGTTCCCTGCTCAAATGGACATCACTAACAACAACGTGTTTTTTTGGCTTTGCGGCCTTCTTGACAAATGTCGACCAAATCCAATTTCCTGATGTGGTAGTATGTGTGTATCGTAAATGTGTCAATGTATATGAATTATAGATAAACGATGTTAATATATGTTAATTTTAAACTACCGCGACATTCGCCATTTGTAAATATGGCGGTTATCTATACAAATGTCACCATAT
>OZ024860.1:40057722-40062722 GCA_964017155.1 Oasisia sp. SBJ-2009
CATCGCTCTCAGAGCCGCAGTGAACTACTGAAGTAGCCCAAAGTGCTGACAAGACGGCAGCCTGGGGTCTGATGAATCACCGGCCTCACAGTGGGACACCACATACCAGTAAAACACCAGAGACCGTTTCACTGACGTTTTTAACAGCTCTTGAACCGGTTTTAGATTTCATATTTTGCTCCTTAAAAATCGATTTTGATCCTTAGCAGTGATTTTGAATACTGGAAAATTGTTAACAACACGAATCACGAGCGGGATATTGTCGCCGGTGTGTCATGGGATTTGTTTCCTCAGTAATACGGTAATGGATATTTTTATTTTGAAGAAAGAAATCATTTATTTTAACAACATAGTTTGATTAAAGATAAGTTTTCCTTAAGAGCTCTTTATCTGAATGAAACGGTCCACAGTCCCGCAGATTGGTGATTAATAATATCTCACCAAAACATTGTCACGTGACAGCTGTATAACACTGGTCAGGTGATTCTGCGATTGCGAAACCAATCGGCTGACGATGGCGTTAAGATCCGGTCGAAGTAGCATATTCGGTAGTAAAAATATCAAGTTTCTTAAAACATAAATAATGAATGTCGAAATAAGTCATGGCCAAGGAATGTCCATCTATTCAAAGAATTGTATTAAAACACTTATAGGGGACGTCTCGATGACAGTACTTATGCATTTAGTTATCAAAATGTTATTAAATTGCCGGCTTTCGTTTGATCTGTAATTCTTTGGATACACAACAATACTGATACCAATAGTTCCGTGGTTTATTAATTTTTACAACAAGCACATGATGCCATCATCGGAGAACGCACGCGCTACGATTTTAATTAAGTAGTACTTAAATAAGTCAGCGTTATATAGTTATATGCCCCATACGCCACACTCACACATGCCTCGGCACGTGACGAACTTAAGGAACCTACTCACAGCATTTAGTTGGTACGTCACAAGATCAAAGACAAAGATACCCGATTAATCATGTTATGATGTCGATGGAAAGAACGTATGGGGTATTGGGACATTTGGCTCACCTAACGAACTCTTTCTCGGTCCACCAATGCTAAGCTTCAAACTACGAAGGTAGAGTAGGTTTCCGAATGCAACCCTTAATGCACCAACATTATCTATAGGTGCACTAAATTACTCTTGATGCACTGAACATAAACTAAACTCTTTCTGCACTTTAAGGTAAGACATGCAATCCGTTGAATGTATTTGTAGTCGGCTGCATAACAGAGCGATGTATAAACGGTCACACAAAGCTGAATTCCCTTGATTAATCGTTGGTAATACGAACTTGTATATTATGCCCACTGAAAATAATTAAGATTTCAGCAGTCTGGAGATGTACTTAGCTGGATGGCCATCGTTGTCTTTTCGTCATAAATAAGTTGCTTACAACTTCAGTCTCGCACATGCGCGAAAGGTTTCCACTCTGTACCGGGATTGCCCTCTATACTCAAACAGGAGACATATACTGTCATACTGTCACATATTTATATGGTTGTCTAAAGGCAAACAGTGGAAACGTTGACAAACTTGTTTTAAAACAGTAAACCTACTGTTTCTGCAGAGCATTGTAAATCGTTTTCAGGGGGAATGGATGTTCTAAAACAGTACTTTATTTGTCTAGGCTTTGAAACATATTGGCGATATTTTGGCATAATTACTGGTTTTAGTGAAACCACACATAACCATTATTTATTCGAAGCTAAACACAAACTGCGAATTTGAAAGACGCATGTAATGAATATTTCTAGATGTGGCCGATTTTACATTCGGTGAGTACAAGTACGGCATAAACAACAATAACAAACACTGGTTGTTTTAGTTGTATACACAAGATAAAAACAACAACACACCACATTGATTGTGTTTAGTTGTATCCGCGACAAAGATAAAAACGAACCGCACTGATTGACTCAAATTATATAGCATTTATCCCTCGACGAGGTATTAAGTTTCAGTGACGCATTGTTACAGCCCAATTAACAAGCCTATACGCCACAGAGCAGACGAAATAAACAAAAACACCGGAGATGTTTACATATGATATATTGATATGGCGCATTATAATTTGTTTATCTCTGTAATGTTGTGACTTGATTGTTGACAACACAAAACCTATTTGTGTGTTGATACATCAAAACAAGATAAACTGCGGTGACATACGGGAATGTCGCAAGACACAGTTCATTGTGACCCGTTATAACATGAACACTATAGCACAATAGGTGTCTGCGCTGACATACAGTCAAGCAGAGAAAACAGACAAGAACAGACAGGCAGAAACATACATGCCTACATGAATGCATGCACAAACATACAGGAATATACAAAGATCCATACAAACGGACGGACGAAGGGACGGAGAGATGGAGGGACGGGGAACGGAACGGGGAACGGAGGGAGGGAGGGAGGGAGGGAGGGAGGGAGAGACGGAGGGAGGGGAGGGAGGGAGGGAGGGAGGGGGAGGGAGGGAGGGAGGGAGGGAGGGGGAGGGAGGGAGGGAAGGAGGGAGGGAGGGACGGACGGGCGGGCGGGCGGGCGGGCGGGCGGGCGGGCGGGCGGGCGGGCGGGCGGGCGGGCGGACGGACGGACGGACGGACGGACGGACGGACGGACGGACGGACGGACGGACGGACGGACGGACGGACGGACGGACGGACGGACGGACGGACGGACGGACGGACGGACGGACGGACGGACGGACGGACGGACGGACGGACGGACGGACGGACGGACGGACGGACGGACGGACGGACGGACGGACGGACGGACGGACGGACGGACGGACGGACGGACGGACGGACGGACGGACGGACGGACGGACGGACGGACGGACGGACGGACGGACGGACGGACGGACGGACGGACGGACGGACGGACGGACGGACGGACGGACGGACGGACGGACGGACGGACGGACGGACGGACGGACGGACGGACGGACGGACGGACGGACGGACGGACGGACGGACGGACGGACGGACGGACGGACGGACGGCGTTAATCAAAACATATGCCCTCCCCACCTGAAACCAATAATTCGTGTAGTGCCAACAGTTGCTATGAAACTCACGACAACTGTTGACACTTATAAACTGACCCCACCGAACACACGAAATCATTTGTCATACTGCGTTCTGATAAATATTTTCAAGTCGTCGTATGCGATCATCAATTGGACATACATACACACGACCACACAGGAGCAGCTAGCCCACCTGCCGCTAATTACACGTGTAATGTATTCCGTTATGAGCCGGACATGCGTGGGTAAAAACGAACGACATTCCACGTACAAATCAATCACCGCCACATAACGGTGTCAAGACACGGATACGAATCTGTGAAATTAACACGTAATAATATTATTACACACGTGAATAAACGGCATAAACCCGAGCTCCTGGTTGTCTTTGACACGTTGAGACAAAACCTCGCCACTACATTCTTTTAGTACATTCATCGAGTTGACACCGAGTACAGTCCGTCACGCTTCGGTGGTCAGGTGGATTCTAGGTCGCCTTTATCTTGCCGGCGGTCGAGGAGTGCAAGTGCAGTAACCACCGGTCCGTTCCGTTAGCTGGCCCCGCAGTCAGAACAACACATACGCGAGACAACTAGCGTAACCCAAGTAATTGATTAATTGTTATAAACATTTCGCCGTATCGTCATATTGCGCTGTATGTATGCAGGTGTGTTACGTCGAAATATAATGATTAATTGCTATACACAGTTCGAGGAATAACATTCTGTTGATAAGCTTTTTTGTTGTTATACATCCGATGTATAAATTACCAACATTACTTTGCACGAATTACTATAAGGGATACTAACTGTATATGCATTGTACTAATATAATTAAGGACTTTATTCTATGCATCAGTTACATGATCTATGCCAGTTAACTGGTTTTTCTTTGTGTTATTCACAATAAACAATTTATACTCCATATATGATTTACACTACTCAACGCACACGCACACGCACACGCACACGCACACGCACACGCACACGCACACGCACACGCACACGCACACGCACACGCACACGCACACGCACACGCACACGCACACGCACACGCACACGCACACGCACACGCACACGCACACGCACACGCACACGCACACGCACACGCACACGCACACGCACACGCACACGCACACGCACACGCACACGCACACGCACACGCACACGCACACGCACACGCACACGCACACGCACACGCACACGCACACGCACACGCACACGCACACGCACACGCACACGCACACGCACACGCACACGCACACGCACACGCACACGCACACGCACACGCACACGCACACGCACACGCACACGCACACGCACACGCACACGCACACGCACACGCACACGCACACGCACACGCACACGCACACGCACACGCACACGCACACGCACACGCACACGCACACGCACACGCACACTCTCTTTCTTGCGTATAAACATTACAACACAAAATGGACACACTTCCTTGAATAGTAGAGGTGTTAATAATATTCTCAAACCCGTCTACAAATAGACAAGTATTCGGCGAATATCTTGTTACATCATAAGGTTACATCATGTGTCATATTACAATGACACATCTCTCATGATCATGCTGGTCGATGACTACCAAAATATCTCGTGTGTTAGTCACACCATCCGAACCCGTGACCTGTTGGAGAGCAAGTCAAACTAACACTTGTAAAATATACATATATGGGCAGGTAGGACTTATATACTTGTTGCCAATAATATCTGCTTAAACAGTAATGCTAAATTATTGTAACGGGAACAAACCTTTGATGATAGGGCCTGATGTAAAGATGAACAACAATTAGTTGCCATGAGATACAATATAAGTAAGGTGGTGTATATAACTAAGATACCCTCAGTTAATTTATCATATGTATTATTTTAGTCCACATTTTATAATTGCATTTGTTATTTATACCAGATCATATCAGCTATAAAGTTTC
>OZ024860.1:40070222-40072722 GCA_964017155.1 Oasisia sp. SBJ-2009
CATATTCATATAGCAGAGTGAACTGGAGCAATGTAGACTGAAAATAATTGGCCAAGGTTTGACACTGCAGCACACAATTCGAACCCGGATTCTCTTACTCGAGGGTCCGAATGTGTAGCCACTGCACCATGGTAGCGAGTTACTACAAACTACTAACTATTCCACCCATCCCCGCCCCAATAACACATATTTGTGTTGACCAAAATATCATTGTTATTTTCATTACACATAATTTCCCCAGTCACGTAAGCCCGGCAAAAGACAAACACCGTCTCCCACATACACGCACTGGGCATACGTGTTTACCTACTTCGCACTGTTGTCGTCGAATTGTATTCCCCAGACACGCTAACGCTGGACACATCAACCCAATTACGCCCCCAACACACGCGCGTGTTTACCTACGTTTAGTTACAGCCTTTATATTCCCGCGTCACGCTAACCCCGAAAAAATAGGCCAACCGCGCTACACTTCCTAGATCGTTCGCGGAAGCAAGCACGTAGCACCTCACGTAAACACGGCCGACCTGGGAATTGGATATCTTAGCCAATGATTGGGCACCAGCTGTTCTTTAGCCGCCTTGGCGTGATTCGCTGATTCAAGGCCGAGTTCAGGCTTCTAGGATCCTACAGGCGTCAGATCGAATGCCAGTCATTCGAAGTGAGGCGACATACAGTACGAGAGAATCAGCGGCTAGCAACCTTTACGGTGGTATTTATTGAAAGACGAACCACCGAGGATTCCCGATACAGAACCTGTGCAGAACCACCAGCAATTCTCGATGGGCATTCTGGAGGGGGCACTATGCCACTTCCTGGTTCGATAGTTCACGAAATAAGTGCTTCGGTGATGAGCACAGCAGGAAAACTGTTGGGAAATTATGTTTTGTTTTAATTGTAGTGTCATAGTTATAACTCATAGTATTCTTTATTTTTGTTTTTATTTATATATTTAGTGTGTTGTTACAATTTAAAATTTGAAGTGTTGTGATTTGAAAACCAGGCCATAACACGTGACATGTTCACTATCATTAAATAAAGCTTTTACTACTTACGATCATTAGATACATACATATACTGAAATCTAAACTATATGAAAATAATATATAAACAATCGACAAAACTAATACAGCTATACATTTCGTAGCAATAAACGTATGTTGCGACGCGTAAGAATCCAAATATCACCGAAACTTTCTCCATCATATCTCAACATAGTTTAAAAGCAAACAGCACCGTTTGTATATTCTATTTTACAAAACAAATATAACAAATAAATACTATGTATTATCAAAGTTATTTTTTATATCTTCGTTTTGGTGGTACATTTTTCGATTTCCACGAGAGACATTCACGAGGTCACGACTCGCGTGGTAGCCATATCACAGACAACAGTAGAACCTTTAATTAACACTGCATGAAAATATATAACAACCCTACGTTTGTCCCGAAACATTCAAATTAGGCAGATATCAGCGAGTGCATATTTTAAACAGAAGCTGTTTAAATCGAACTTGTCTAGTCTATCACACCTCTCTACTCTGGTATTTTTATAGAGTATTAGTTCCTGTAATCAACTTGTGCAATGGCCAATTGTAGTAGTTGCCATGGAAACAACTTCAAACAAGGCTGTGCACACCGAACATCCAGCACATCCTTCTTCGGAATGCCTACGTAACAGTTGTGTTTATAAATCCAACGTCATGCATTTAACGTGTCAATCTTCCTACATATGATGAATGAGCTCAGTGAAGAATGTTTGAACTAAGCGCTTTTAGGAGGATTGACCTGCGGATTCGCTCTAGCAATTTGGTATTCAATTTGTCCTATATGTGACCTGTTGGAGCCGTAAAGTTATGCAGGGGAATGTAATGGATATAAGTTATACAAAGCCAGCCTTTTGTGTCCATCACTTAGAAATCGTAAATACGTTACTGACACGCGCTACGGCTCTTCGTCAAAGGCATAACTTCTCGGCGCGAGGCGAGTGTGTACGATGCCTTTGAAAATACCACATCAGTCAGTGTCACAGCACACGAACGAGCGCGCACCAATTGCCCGTATAGATTGCATCAGTGCTACACTCGGAGGAATACGTACACGCGTGACATCCAGCACGTCGCGCGTGTACTCAAACTGAGACTTCCCCATTGGCCTTGACTTTGCCGTGACATGTCTTTATGCATGTACACCCCACCCTACCCGCCGACAACCACCCCATTGTTGTCACGAATGCAGGCACATTGATGGACTCAAACCCCTTTCACCACGGAGGGTGATAAACGATTTGTTGTCGAGTTTGACACCGACTGTTGTCAACGGCTAGCCACGATACCGTCTTGAGATGACACGCCCACGAAACATGTATTATTGCGGCACAGAAGACTGTCTAGTATCTGTCACGGAACAAACGCAGAAGAAAGGATGCGACTGGGTGGTCAACGGTTGAAGGCCGTCACTTGAAAGATACTGCGTGGTCTTGTTTGTGTTTGAACAGTGC
>OZ024860.1:40077722-40087722 GCA_964017155.1 Oasisia sp. SBJ-2009
ACTTAGCTGCACTATATTACCGTTGTGTGTTTTTACTTGGCCAAACTATGTTTAAGTTCAAAACAGTTTCTATTAGAGAAAACGACTCGAATGAGACTTGTGCGTTTATCCTAAATGTGTCCGATAAAAACATTCATTTCAACCTTTGGGAAACAAAAGGACATAAATAATTTTCAAACATTAGACACATTCGATATAAAAAGGTAATTAAAGATATTTTATTATAACAATGTTTATACTAGGATTAATAATAAAACATTATTAACCTGAATTGCCATGAAATGTTTTTTATTGAATATGTCGGAAGATAAAAAAGACTTTGGATTTCCCAAAGGAAGACTAATAATTGTTTGTAGTTTTTGCTGAACTCCAGTTAGTGCAGTTAAAATGGTTTTGATTAGCCAACCCCCTGAATATTGATAACAAACAACAGCATACGCAACGAGGCGTCTTCGTCAGATAGGTACTTGGAACCTCTAGATGTAAAGTAAAGTAAAGGCAGTTCTTATATAGCGCAATATCCAATCCTCAGGACCGCTCAAAGCGCTTTACACTTTACTTCCCTGACAGACCTGTTCACTCAGACACCATCTCGGCTTCTCTGGGAAGCATCCAGCCATATGCTACAATTAATGCGCGAAGGCTGCTCGTACACATATCCACCACTGTCTATAGCCAGGTACTCATTTAATTCAGCTGAGTGAACTGGAGCAATGTAGAGTGAAAAAACTTGCCCAAGGTTTTAACGCCGCAGCCAGGATTCGAACCCGGGTTATCGTAGTCGAGAGTCCGAAGGTCTACCCCTGAGCCACTGCGCTACAATGTCGACACATATGGCCGACACGATGATGATGATGATGATGATGATGGAGATGATGATGATGGCGATGACGACGACGACGACGACGAAGGCATAGAGTTAAAAGACCAAGTGAGAGTCAGAGAGACGGAGACAGAGGCAGACGATCGAGACAGACGGAAACAGTCGAGAGGTGGACAAATAAATCACGCGATACATCTACGCGAGGGTTCAAATGGGCCGAATACGAAGAAGACGAATCATGGTGCATTGTGTAACAGCGTGTTTACGCTCGTTATGACTAAGTCACGACTTAGTAACGCTTCACTATTCAAAGACCACGATAATCCGAACGATTTCACAATTGTCAATTTCTCTTTCACGCCGTCGCTAAATCGCGTATCCGTTGACTTTCTCTCTGAACCAATTTCCGGATTAAGTTGTTGACATACGTTGATCGTTGTCTCGCTGAAACCGCGTTATCCGCGTAATCTCTATCGTTGACAATAACGTCGGCTGGCCGGGCAGTTGAGTTTGTATTATGACTGGATGGCTCGCGGATGTTGGCATAACTTCTATTGTATTATATGCGTTTAACACCGCAGAATGCCTTGTGAAAACACGGAGTACATTCACCTTGGGACAGGCGACGAGTTGTTTATAAACCGACGTGTCACGACTAAATGGCCTTCGACAATCAAACTGCTGTTCCGAACACATAGACTTGTCTTGTCAGTCATGCCCGACTGACACACCAGCCCCGATGTACCTGTGCTCGCTACTTCAGCTGCGTCTTACAAGTAGCGCATCATCCCCAGCCTGTGCGAAAACACAGTATCCGGGACGCGATAAACAACTCGAGCAATTAACGACTGACAGTCATAAACAAACCTGCTGGGATAACTGACAACACGGCTGTTGCTAGTTGCTGCTGGTGCTTGCGTCACATTTCGCAGAAATAACCACTTATGAAATAAAGGCAATACACGGGTCCTGGCGACGTGCCAACTCGGTCATGTAGACACAAGACCCCAGCGACCCGTCCAGGGCCGTATTCACGATATGCGCATCTCTTATCTTTTTTGTTACTACAACAACGTAACCAGATAGGACGCCACAGATTCCGCTTGGCGCTGGTTTCTCAGAACACTAGGCTGCGGTGGATGTATATATTTAATTTCTCAATAAAAGCGAGAAGCGAAATGCAATAAAGTTGATTCCTGTAAATCCATAGTATGGCGAAGATTTTTTTAAACACGATGGAAAATTTTATTAGATTTTTGTTATATAATGCCGTAATGTTGTTTTAAGTTGTGTTCGCCAAATGTTATGCATATTTTGTGGTAAATTGTTTAAAATGTTACAACAATAGTTTTTGTCATCGCTTAATAGATACATTTTTGTTAATGGCACGATTTCCACGAATTAGCATGCATAAACGTACGTGATATTGCCCATAAAGTTAACTTAAACGAACAATAACTGAATAGCGTTTAGCCGAATACCGAACATCAAAGAGACGTATGCTAATATACTAAACGTACATCAAAAGTGCCAAAATCTAATTATCGAATAAAATAGACGTGACCATTGATTCGTTAGTACTATTATATCCAGTAATTGGTCGTGGTAATTGATGTGGTGACAAACATAGATTATCCAATCCTGTGTGTCAGTCGTCAATTTGGCAACCGAGAAGTACAAAGTCGACGCATTCCGCTGCCAACATTGCTAAGTAAAATTTGCATCGTTGGCAAGATTGCCCATTTGACTATGTTCGACGTTTGTGGATTGATAAAAATGCAGCTTGTACAATAAACAATGGTAAAAGTCGCTGGTTGGTGTCTCCCTTATTAATTCAAACTTATACAATAACTTTGTGTCATGTACATAGACTTAGACATAGCACCTGTTTAAATCACGTTTAGTATATCTACATTGTAATGTATATATGCAATAGCGGTAAAGGTGCATGTTCATTTTGTATTATTAAACATGTGAATATGTATGTATGTATGTATGTCGAAGAACCAACAATCTATCATTATTTTTCACTCTTTAATGCAAAACAATAGCAATATTTTCAGTGAAGTAAAAACGTTGTAACAAAAATTAGCACAGTTTAAAAACTCGCTCCTTTGTGTTATATCGAATATAATAATATAGGCCCTATATTACAGTGATATATCTTGTTTATGAAACCTAAAATTGTTTCCCTTCTGGGTGCCTATCGAGAATGAATTGACCCTGTTCTTGAAATAAGCACATGTCCCATGCGCGTGTTCACTGGTGCCTGCATGTTGTTGATATTAATAACTATTATATTCCTTTGAGCAGTCCTGTTATTAGCTCCGGAAGTACGGCGTGATTCCTGCCGTTCGCGTCAGCATTCACAGTGGATCTTTACGACTCCACGCCTGCGCAGTCAAGCGAGAACAGCAGACGACAATTGTACTCCACTAATGAGTGTGTTCTGGCGGTCTAGGTGTGATATTAACGATGACAGTAGCTCATGACATGGTGGGTGGACACTGCGGTATAATTAGCCGATGACTGAGATTGTTTTAAGCGAGCACTGGTTGCAACACTTCGGTGACTAGCTCGCGAGGAGGAGCTAACTCATGACTGACATATGAGCAACGACGGCTACACTCCGTTGTGAAATATCTGTCAGTGTCATATGCTGTGAGTTTCACAATAGCGACCACACTAGTGTTTATGTTTGCATAAACTTAATGACTTTATAGAGGCAGAATTAAGACAAATGCATATGTAATATTAACATATAGAATATATAGGAAATGTATTAACATAATATTAAAATTAAGGATTATTTCAAGGATAAGAAATGATGCAAACACGACTGAACACTTGATAGCAGAACTTCGAGAAAACGAAATTATTCTTATTATTATATTTGAAATCACATTATTCTCAGTTTCATAACTACTATGTAATACATTTCGGCGGCAACATCTTTGACTTTTTTAATACTGAGAAATTTTGTTTGTCTGATGTCCATGTTTTACGCTGGGATACCTTATTACCGACCATGCTACTATTTATGTTTGAATAAATTTGATTACTTTACAGAATCAGAATTTAATTCTTAACATGATATTTATGAAAATATAGGAAGCCATTCATAGTAATTGTGAAGTTGTGGAATATTTCTGGGAGATGACATGACGGAAACATGATTGAGCACTTGGTAGGCGTTAGCAGGAGTTTGGGAAAATATAATGAGTATAACATTTATTCACGACTCCGGAACTATTATGCGACAAAGACCAAGTCTGTGACAAGCTAGGTGGCTTAACATGCCTGCTTTCAATGTTTATAGTTATGGTCGTCGACAGACATTTCGTACAAGTACTTTCCGCGCACCGGCCGCGGACGACACTCGCGCTCCTTATATGGCAGCCGCGCCTACGTCACTGAGGTTAACGGTGGCCGCCGAGCTAAAACGCACCAGCGGCTTTATATAAGACGCACGCGGATGTGAGCGCTTCAGATCACAAGTGAATAGTAAACTGTGAATGTGTGTGTCGTAGTTTCCACACAACACACGTTGTCCAGGCATTGTTGATACCGAGGAACTGTCGTCAAAAGCAAGCATTGCTCAATGTGCAAGGGTCGGGATTCATCCGGCGACATCAACAGCGAGAAGAGGAACGACGCTACTACGATGAGGAAAGAGTTGTCCTGTGAGAACGCCCCCCTCGGTATGAGGTCGGGTGATGTACCACATTCGCGTGGGGCGAAACCGCGCAAATCGGGGTCCGTCTTCCTCCTGAATAGAGCGGGCGGTCGCTCGCGGAAGGTGCCCGTTGTGTTGAGTCTGTACTGCGGCAGCTTCGATCGTTACGCCGTCGTGTCGCAGGACCGACTGATGTGCAAGGACTGCGGGTTCATCAACCTTCGTCACAGCGCCGTGTCGCGTCTGACGTCCGGTAACAACAACAACAGCGATGAGCTGAGTTTCCAGATCATCCCGACAAAGTGTGACGGACAGTCGCTGGTGTTCAGCGTACGACATCGGCGGGACTTGGACGATTGGTTGACGGCGTTAACGCCGGATGACAGTGAATACACGCCGCCTGCTCCCGTGCTAAGACGTCCGGTTGAGTCGCTCGGAAAACGACCCAGGCCAGCGTCCATCATCGGTAAGCACATCACGCTACCAGCGCTCGTGGAAGAGGAATGATGTGATGTCATTCCCCGGTCCACAAACTGTTTGTAAATACAGCTGAATTGTGCCAAAGATACGTACGCTACGGATACTCATCAGCATGCTCTAGTCAGCTACCGGTGTTGCAATAATGACAATCGATCGGCCATAATGTCAACACAAACATTGATCTCATTTTGTGGAACGATTACGAAGAGGAATTTGTGCAACTGCACGCCGGTGACTATCGTTTGGTCCTTGGCGCTGGACGTTAAGGTCGGACCCAGTGAAAGCCGTCCAGTACATTCGTGTACCTCGAGGTGTGGAATGTAATTATAAACTGTGAGTGTCATACTCGATCCCGGTTGACTTTGCAATTGAACTATTACGAACAGTGATGTCTGATGACATTAACAGGTGTGCAGATATATCAATTGAACTTTATTCGGTAAGGTACAAGGTTCAATGGAACTTTAGGAATAACTACGGCGAGACACGATATTTTAATGGATTTCAGTACGGTGTAACATGATCACGTGATGACACTTATGAATCAGGTTGTTGACTAGCGTTTGCGTTGTCACATTTCAAGGACACCTACTTACATACACGCCTATTGTTAGCTTCACATAGTTGGTGTGTGTCTGTGATTTCACGTTATATTGCTGCTATACATAAGTGAAACGATCGCTACACTACAGACAAACTAATTCAGTTGCTAGTTTCATGTACGATATCGAAATTCGGGTAGATTGTTTTTGCATTGGCGATAATAATATTGCATTTGTAAAACACTCAGTGGTATATTCAGGGGGTGCATTGAGCCGTGGTCCATTTTTGGCTTTTGAGATGTATTTGTTTAATGTTAATTTGTCACTACGTGGCAAACTAATCATGCTTTACTTTCTCGAAACATCATGAGCCACCACCGTTCAATCATCCTAGATATGCCACTGAAAACATTCAGGTATACTAGTACTACAGCAATTCAGCCTGTCCACTAACTTGACAGATTGGAGTTAAAAAGAGAACTCCTCGTTTGCTACACAGTGTATTTTGGAGCTCTCCTTAGCACGGGCAAAATGACCACAGGAAAACGGCCTTGACGTAGTTGTGTTATTAGTAGTCCTTTCAGGCCAGCTATCGTTTGGGAATCTCTTGCATTGACGTAGCCATTCATAGCCGCTGACTTTGTCCACTATGAGCAACTGCTTAGTGACATTATTACCTTGCCTACTGCAAACAGGTGTAGAGTTCAAACCGCACAATTGCTTGTTCGATGTGGGTGTTGATTCAGGAAAATGCTATAGAAAGGATCGTTCAATCCTTACTCATTGTATGTCGCAAACACACAAAGGTGGGCTGGCCCGCCGTGAGATTTTGTACAGTTGTTATACCGATCTTGTACATATTAAATTATTGTTCATTTTGTACTGTTGACGAATGTGTATGTCATTAAATTATGTTCAACGATATGAACTTGTGTCTGGTCTGAGGGAGGGAGGGAGGGAGGGAGGGAGGGAGGGAGGGAGGGAGGGAGGGAGGGAGGGAGGGAGGGAGGGAGGGAGGGAGGGAGGGAGGGAGGGAGGGAGGGACGGACGGACGGACGGACGGACGGACGGACGGACGGACGGACGGACGGACGGAGGGAGGGAGGGAGGGAGGGAGGGAGGGAGGGAGGGAGGGAGGGAGGGAGGGAGGGAGGGAGGGAGGGAGGGAGGGAGGGAGGCAGGGAGGCAGGGAGGCAGGGAGGCAGGGAGGCAGGCAGGCAGGGAGGCAGGGAGGCAGGGAGGCAGGGAGGCAGGGAGGCAGGGAGGCAGGGAGGCGCAGGGAGGCAGGGAGGCAGGGAGGGAGGGAGGGAGGGAGGGAGGGAGGGAGGGAGGGAGGGAGGGAGGGAGTGAGGGTAGGAGGGAGTGGGGGCGAGATAAATGGGGAATAGAGATAAATGGAAGGATGTGGAGAAGGAGAGAGCGAGATGAATGGGGAGAAAATGGGGAGAGAGAGAGAGTGAGGGAGAGAGAGAGAGAACGAGAGAGAGAGAGAGAGAGAGAGAGAGAGAGAGAGCGAGAGAGAGAGAGAGAGAGAATAAGAGAGGGGGAGAGACAGAGAAAACCCCGTAGTCTCCATACATGTTCATACAAGTCGACCACTATCTCAGAATATCATCTTCTAGCCCCTACTAGCCACGGTGTCTTACACACATCACTACAAACCTGCTTCATTCACAACTCTTCATTCATATATCTCCACTTCATTCATATATCACCAACACATGCAAAACGCCTCCATCATTTCGCTAGACTGCACAAGGACTATACAGACTCTGTCTCAGCCGTCTTACCCCCTCCGTGGCCAATTTAATCGCATCAATGCCCCACTGTTATCTCGACCACAGTTCCGACAGTGAGTCATTCTACCCCATTGAGGGTTCTATTTCAGATTCACCGCTTGTCCCAAATTCACCGATTATGCCTCCTGTTATCGCGTATGTCCCACATAACAACTTATCTATGGCGTGGGTACGTGCGACAGAACAATGCAAACATCTGTGCGGAGATCAATCAAACGACCGCCTTTTCACACGGGGTTATCAACCCTGGTCAGTGGCACAGACTGAAAAGGGGCCGGCAGTGAATAACAATGAGCGACCGCTAGTCGACAGCGTGAAGGGGGATTTGGACCAGGCGACTGCTGCAACAGGACCTAGCGGGCGAATACCTGATGCGTTACTCACGCGGTGTATTGTAAAATGAGCCGAGCACGCGCTAACTGGTGTCCTAAACCTGGCGAGACGACCGACCGTAGCGTTGAGTAAACTAGAAAAGGGTCTGGTCATAACCGTTTGGGTGGGTGAGGGTTGGAAGATTGGTGTGTGTGTGTGTGTGTGTGTGCGCGTGCGTGCGTGCGTGCGTGGGTGCGTGCGTGCGTGCGTGTGTGTGGGGTGCTGTTGGATGTAACTGTTGGGCCCCAACGTTGGACTTTACGGTGCCCTTTGGAATTTTAGGTGGGCCACAAACCGGGCCCAGTTGTAGTTGTTCTCAAAAGGGAATACAATGAACGGAGAAAAATGGTAGGATTTGATGACAGACAGCCTTAAATGCAATCAATTGAGGTTTTATTTTCTTATATAAATATACTAATGTTATATTTATTGCGAAATTATCAGAGTCTTACACGATGCAATAACGTTTCTAATAGGTTTATCAGAACTAAGCGGTCCCCCAAAAAGTGTTTAAAAACTATACAGTTACCGGACTTGTACCGTTATCATGGGCAAATCAGTGTTATTGTGTATGTGACATGACTTGTGTGAATACATTCAGTGTTATGTGAGATTGTTCGAATGTTAACATACGTTGTAAAAACTCTGTTTTTATTTTTTACCTTAGCACGATAATTAGTTTATTCCTAATGTCTATAAAACAACAGTCACTCCGTGTGATTCCAGGCTCTAAACAAATGTTAGACAGCATAGTTAGTTGACGCTACAAGCGAATGCCTGTCGCGTTATTCACCCAGACTTGTCACGTAATACTTCCGTTGGGCCAAGAAATTTGCCGACGGCAAAATGTCTCGGCAACGCCTCGTTTCCGGGATTTATATGCTACCGGGTCCGACTTAACTGAACCGAAATGTTATATGTCGAATCACAAATTAGATTATTGCTTTGTCAAATGCTTACGTAGAAGCGCCGTGAGTCTGAGTATTCGCCAACGTAAATTATTGTTAATTAGGTAATGAACTAAGTCATGCTGTCATGGAGGGTTACGTGTGTTTATATGACATGTAATTAGTACACGCGTACACAGGCACACACGCACACGCACACGCACACGCTCACGGGCACGCGCACGCGCACGCGCACGCGCACGCGCACGCACACGCACACGCACACGCACACGCACACGCACACGCACACGCACACGCACACGCACACGCACACGCGCACGCGCACGCGCACGCGCACGCGCACGCGCACGCGCACGCGCACGCGCACGCGCACGCGCACGCGCACGCGCACGCACGCACACACACGCGCACACACACACACGCACACACACACGCGCACGCGCACGCGCACGCGCACGCGCACGCGCACGCGCACGCGCACGCGCACGCGCACGCGCACGCGCACGCGCACGCGCACGCGCATGCGGAAATCTGGTGTTTGACTGGGAAGTCTGACCTTAGCCCTTTTTGTTTGGGACATTTGACCTAAAACGTCTGACCTACAAGGCAGCATGCAACTGTCAGACATCGTCGAAGTGGCGTCATCATGGAATCAGTACGTTGGGCCCGTTTTTCCTCACGGGACAAACAATGCATTTGAAGTAAAGGACGAATGCCATATCAAGAGAAAACAAAATGCATTTCATATTATATAAGTCAACCCACCGTAAATACCGATATCGAGCGATATAAAAGCATTTCAAAACCGTAACAATTAACCAATAACCACAACAAATAACCACAAAATGCTATGGGCCTAATAAACACTAACGTGCTATTTCTACCACACACATAAATGAGTGTGCGTGTGGTAGTGTGGTAGACATGCCTATAAGCGTTTGTCATACTTCCCATTCAATAACACTGTACGTATGGTTTAGTGAGACTCAGAACTGATATAACCGCCCGCAAGTTCAGAACAAAACATGGCTGTTGTATTTATGATGTAATCGTGCTGTACTACTGCTGCTTTTTAAGTGGCTTAGCCAGTGAAGTTTAGAGTACGCTTGTAGTAAAGTTTGACACTTTACTCCCTGCTCACTCTAACACCATCTCGACCTATGCACGAAGCGAGCGACCATGCTGCATTATTACCCGTCACACCGAATATTCCTGCAAACGTTTTTCTATTCCTTTTCAAAGCGTACGATCGGGTATTATTATGTCCACTGAGTAACATATGTTTAACTGGTAACAAAAGGCAACTATTTTTGATGCTATGCACCTAAACGAGTTAACACAAACGACTCATTACCAACTATATATTACATACAATCATATATTTAACGTCGTTTTGGTGT
>OZ024860.1:40092722-40102722 GCA_964017155.1 Oasisia sp. SBJ-2009
GCTCGTGGAGTCTCTTTCGAAACACACGCTACGATCGAGGGTGAACGAACTTGCCAAAGTTCGACACGGCGGTTGGTGAAGGAACTGAAGCCCTATACATATATTAAGATATAAAATACTGTTGGACTCAGAATAAGGTCAATGACCTGTCACGTGGGTTTTTCTTTTGCTATTGACAATACTCTTGTCAACTCTTGATCATCCTCGCGCGCCAGGGAGCGCTACGGCTGATTATGTGAGTATCAACTCTTCTCTACCCCCAGCACATACCTTTCGAAAACTCTTCTTTTTTAGCGACAGCCAATGAAATCGCCCACGAGGTGTGTGGACAGCCTCTCATCATGTGATATAATATTTTGGTTGATTTCAGCCACACACTACTCATCAATATATTGGGATTCCCATCAGTCGTTTATCAATTTTCAAATTAGGGCGGGTACTTGCGCTGTTCTCACGGCTGACGCAGTAGCGACTGGCGCAATTGCTATAATTGTGTTGCTCAACTTCATTCACTCTCCAGCTTTACGGAGGCGATCGGCCAGGGGTAGGCCAATTGTAACGAAGCCAACGACCCCCGACTTGCGAGGATGATCTTGATCAATGTGGCTAGTAACGTTCAAATAAGAAGCAAAACTAGTTAGGTCTATTTCACGCAGGCAGCCGACGTTTGTCACACGCATGCACGCACGCACGCACATATATGAAAATTAGACTTTCTTCAGACGCCCTGGTAATTCATAAAACGTAACCAGTTTGGTTACGTGATGTCTATGGGGAGGCACGAAGAAGCCAGGTCTACAAAATATCACCAACTGGCATGGATGGATATAAAATTGTACATGTTGTATATCCTTGGTAAATACGCTGTCTTGCGGTCTAATAAAAAATTCCTTTTCTTACATTTTTATAATGCCAATTTGATCGATGACAGTGTTTAAGTTTTTCATGATACATATGCAAATCTATAGATCTCCCCCAGGGGCGTCGATCCGGTTTTAAAAGTGGGGGGGGGGGAGGGACGGGGGACAATTTTATATATACATATATGTATGTATAATATATATATATATATATATATATATATATATATATATATATATATATATATATATATATATATATATATATATGTGACTGAAATACACATAACTATTTTTTGTAAATATAAAACATAATTAATTGTTGGTCTGGTACTAATTCTAAACTAAAAAAAGCCTTTTTGTTATGCTATTTACAATAGTTATGTTGGCAACATATATTTGAAGAGGGGCCATGGCCCACCCCAATCACTGAACAGTTGGGGGGGGGGGGAGAGACTTATTTGGACCCAACACTGCTTGCCTGATTCATAGAGTGACAAGATGCAGAGCCTACAGGGGTGCCTGTGTAGGACTTCCCAATCCCACCTTTTGGCAAACAAATTTGTCATCACTAAAATGAGATCCAATTACACAAAGTACCTAAATCTGCTTGTTCCGCCGTAGGCAATATAAATATCCACCAGGACGACCAGGCTGCAATCAAAGGAGTGACAGGGCAAACGAAAATTAATAATCTATTATGTGCTTGATGGTTAATGCCTATTAATATATCAACACAAGGGTGCAAAATAACAGAGCCCGGTATGATAAATATTTACTGGACTAAGGGCAAGGTGCGGGCTGCGCCCCACCAAGCAATTTATCTAGTTATTTTCCACTAGGTAGTCGGAAGTTTAGTTCTTATTATTAATTTTACTACTAGAACGATGTAGGGTTTTTAAGAGAGGGGAGTGATCAGTCTCGCTATATATGCCTATAAATTTGTTTTATGAACATAAAAGTATGAGGACATTTCCTTTGCTGACCCCCTCAGGCCGCGGGGTGGTCAGCGTCCCCCTCGTCCCCCACTGATCGATGCCCATGGTGTGCCTGTGTAGAACTTCCCAATCCAACGTTTTGGCAAATACATTTTTTATCACTCATATGGGAATAAGTTGCACAAAGTGCAGGAATCCGCCGCTTCTGCGGTCGGCGATAAGCAAACATTTCATCATTTAAAATGTGCTTGATGGCTAGAGCCTATTAATAATATCAACACAATGTTGCAAACTGATAGAGCCCGGCAGCGGCTTACATTTATCCGATAGTTATAAACTTTCCGATTGGCCTTTCTGCGTATGCACGACAAATTTAAAATCATCAATGTGCAGCGAAATAACAAAGCATTTTTCGTAAAAATGCCACGGGCTGTTCGAGAACTCTCCTGTGATGACTACTGTGAAGAGTTGTCTAAAATTTCGTTCAATACATTAAAATATTACGATTGTTTAAATAACTACCACGGATTATGGCAAACCATGCCTCAAAACCTGCTTGCCTCGTGTTAATTTGCGATAAATAACTTTGCTGAACTTCATATCGCGAGTTTATTGTCTAGGTAGTCCTATGTAGCGGCTTTTAAGAGAGAGGCGTGTTGAGTCAGGCTATATGCCTCGCAATTTTTCTGAAATAAAAAGTGGGGGGGACAATTCCTATGCTGTCCCCCCACCCTGAAAAGTGGGGGGGGGACGCGTCCCCCCGTCCCCCACCGATCGACGCCCGTGATCTCCCCAAATCTTCAAATGAAGCAGAAATGTTGATCAGTAATATAAATTCGACATTGTGAATAAATTCAAACTGCATTAAAATTAATAAATGTTACTTGCGAAATCTCTACTTAATGGCATTACTAAGTAGTACACACCATCACCTTTATATTCGTATAAAAATAAATGGATAACCAACTCTTCTTTCTATAATGGAATATTTATTTCTAAAGAACTTCTAAAAACTATCGATACAAGATGGCGTCGATACAAGATGGCGGCCATCACGTGATGACCTCGATCAAATGCTGCCGCTTGGCAGGAACTGGGAGTCGCTCTCGTCGACGGAGTAACTGTTGCTGATGAGCGTGTACATGTCAGGGTGTGTGGAGACGTCTGTGCCGTTCTTCAGTCGCAGGTCGTCCTGTCACAAGACATGTGTATGAGATATGACGTGCTGAACTGTTTTTTTTAATGATAAACTGTTTTTATTATTTATATATTGTTTATTGTTTAATATATATATATATATATATATATATATATATATATATATATATAATATATATAATATATATATTATATATATATATAATGAGAGACAGAGACAGACAGGGAGAGAGGGGGGAGGGAAGGAGGGAGGGAGGGAGGGAGGAAGGGAGGAAGGGAGGGAGGGAGGGAGGCAGGGAGGGAGGGAGGGAGGGAGGGAGGCAGGGAGGGAGGGAGGGAGGGAGGGAGGGAGGGAGGGAGGGAGGGAGGGAGGGAGGGAGGGAGGGAGGGAGGGAGGGAGGGAGGGAGGGAGGAAGGGAGGGAGGGAGGGAGGGATGGAGGGAGGGAGAACGAGAGAGAGAGAGAGAGCGAGAGCGAGAGCGAGAGAGAACGAGATAGAGAGAAAGAGAGAGAGAGAGAGAGAGAGAGAGAGAGAGAGAGGGAGAGAGAGAGAGTTGAGTGAAGGTCGAGAACAAGAGACAGACAGAAGACATGAATGAGCTCTAACCTGGAGGCTGTTGCAGTCACCACACATGCCGATGATGTTCTTGGCGTAGCGGGGTGGTATCGTGAGAGTTGCGGCGGTCTCGCGAGACTTGCCGTTGAAGGCGGCCCTCAGACCGCAGTCAGTGCTGATGACGACGTAGCCGTCAGACATGTAGATGGCGAGACCCGGATGGAAGGTGTTGTTGGCAGGAAGTGTGATCTCCTGCCCGCCGATCTGTCGAACGCAAAGTTGAATCGAGGTTTAATAAGAACAACCGACGTCAGACCACATTTGAGTTCCCGGTTGGCCGCAATTACAACATTTCCTTTATTGCCTGCAACGTTTTTTTCTACCAGTGTATTTACATCAGTTGTATACCTTAATTAGCCTTCATTCACACATGCGCTGTACAAAATTCGTGAAATTTTAATATCTCGATTTTCCACAATCCTATCTCTAACCTAACACCCCTTAATTTCTGCTAAACCCAGAAGCTGATTTGCATAGATCGCATCACCAAACAAACTGACGCCTGTATCTATACACAGAAAAACACCGACTGATATCTGTCGTAATTTGTCTGTTCTTATACCGCGCTGCACATACATATATAATGTTTACTCACTCAACACTAAGCAAGTTATCACTAAAATTGAAACAACCTTCATAACGCCATTTCTATTTGGTATTCTTTCGTCGGATAATGGTGGACGAACACCTTATTTTGGTCTTACGTCACCACGTGAGTGGGTATCGGCGGATTAAGATAGTCGAGAGGAGAATGGACATATGGGATCGGGAGGGATGCACTTACAACGATAAAACGTCAGCGCGTACGTGTATTAATTATTATATACCGTCCAGATGGCATGCGGATAAGGACACATGTGATTCATCGAGAATCCACAATGTTTACATTCACCTCTTATAAGTATTTGTAAATGGTATTCGTAAATGTATTTACATATACACATTATATATTATTTTCAAGTCAATTATCTTCATCAATGTGAGTCATAAACCCAACGTATATACTTAGTGAAACAAAGAACACAAAAATGCACCATTGAATGTCGATTAGCTAGAAAATAAAACCAAGTATAATTATTTAAAGAATATCTCTTAACTGATTATTATTATTATTATTATTATTATTATTATTATTATTATTATTATTATTATTATTATTATTATTAAACATAATAATAATAATAAACATACTAATACAAAATATAATAATAATAACAACAATAAATATAATAATAATAATAATAATAATAATAATAATAATAATAATAATAATAATAATAATAATACTCGGTAGATGTTAACTACCTTATTATTATTATTATTGTATTTATGCTCAGTAGATGTTAACTATTGAGCATAACTACTTGTAAACTAAGCTGAAGCCAATCTATACAAAAGTGTTATTCACTCTCGGAGTCAATACACAATACTCCAGTCGTCAACAGTTGTATTGATACACCCGGGAGCTATGGGGGTAAACACTACGGTGACACCAGAGCGCATGCGTCAGGCCTACTTACAGTCACCACGAGGCTGTTACTGATGCGGATCTTCAGATTGTAGACCTCGACGTCCATGAAGTTGGGGTACGTCTTGTCTGGGTCGGCCGAGGATGGTTCTGTCTTCACTTCGACGTTGAAGCTGCATACATCGAGCGGGTCCATGTGCTTCACCATCGTGTACTTCTTCTCGCCCATCACCATCAGCCACTGGCCGTCAAACGTCTCCAGCAGCGGGTCGCCGCGAAGCCGGCAGATACAGACGGCTGGAGGAGAAATACCGTCTTGTATGACCTGTTCAGTCTTAAAGTGAAGCTCCTCGGTTTTATATTATTCATTTAACAATTTTTTGCACAGCTCAAATCACAAACTAATGATTCCCTGGTGTGTATCTAAATAAAGCAGGGTGATACAAATTAAGTGACCTTAAAGTCACAAACCTATTTGTTTGGGTTATCTGAGCCCCAATATTGTATTTCTTCAAATATATGTTTTTATTATTCTATGAATGTGTATAAAGCATCCATAAAAATCCCCCCAACTATTAATTTAATAAGTGGGGTTTGTAATTTTGGACCCAATATACTTTAGCAAGCGTTACTCGTAAGTAATAGATTTACCCGGCCAAACCACCAGTTTGGGATTTTGCAAACGTTTGCCACTCCTTAAAATACTCACGTATCTTCTCACAGAGTGTGACGCCGTCGCCCTGGTAACCGTCGTTGCACGTGCATTGGTAATCATTGCACGTCGCCATCACGTGACACGCCGGCTGGCAATCAACAGCCCCTGTCGACGCGAATAGAAACAGCGTGAATCGTGCGGGAAATTAAACAAAAGGAATACTCGTTTATACGACGCGGTATCATCGTAAACTGCTACGTCCTTAGAAACGACAAAGCGGTTTTACATTGCTCGGGACTTCGCGTCAAAATGGGATCTGCGAAACGTGATTGAAAAATTATGTAGGAAATATTGCATAGCATGTTTCTTCTTTAGTATTACTATTGTTTGGCACAATCACATGTACCGTTAATGAAGTCTTAATGTTTTTGTTTTTTAACAAAGCAACAGTTATTGCAACCAGTTTCTTTGATAAATACACGGCGTGGTGATGGTCTTGTCATTGTATATAGAGTAACCACAATCAACAAAGGTCACAGAATAGAAAGTGAAATCTAGTACTCACCTTTTGTTGATCTATGGCGGTGTCCTTACTGATAATGCATTCAAAAATATTCATCGTTACAAAAGCGCCCATTTGCATCAGACATAACCTCATAGCATAATATTGTGATAGCAGCAGACAGCTATTTCGTGGTGATAATGTATACAATAGATTTACAAATACGACGAATTAGTGTGTGGCTTGCACCTTGCTGTATGTAATAAATTAAACGTACGCAAACAACATGTGACACACGCGACTGACACTCACGATAATCGAGAACAAGACAAGACAAACAAAACAAAACACAGCAGCTGTTATCGTCAACAACAGATCGAACTACGGACGCACAGGACACAGCACACAGCACACAACAGACAAATAAGACGTAAACAAGACAATCGTTGACGTCGCCATCCGTGAGTTGTACGAGTGGAGTGCGACCGTTCACCCCGGCAAGACAGACAAGACGTGACCAGCCGGCGTTCACGAATCCGTCTCTCCAGCGTGCGTCGTCTTATGCGTCAACGCCTGCATGTTCACCTCTGGAGCATGGAAGGATAACATGGGATTAATTTACAATACGTTGTCGACATACTAGTTAAATACTCCCACATATAAAACTGACGCCTCATCGGTCATTTCTGTTTATAAATTATTGTTGAGTTTTTATTGAGTTTATTAGGCAAACATTATATACCTGCAAACAAAACACAGCATATATGCAAATGCAGATAAAGAATAATGTTATCAAGGCTGGTTTCGTGTATAAAACGAAACGAACAAATATCATAATCATATGAGTAGAATAAAAGATTGACTAAACGTAATTAGGCAACGCTTCGGCGACTTTCTCTTATATATCTCCACGTGTAATGCGGTGACGATTTAATCCCCTACTACATATTATACATACAGGATTACGTAGGACGAACGTTACCTTTATTAGAAACATTTTGAAAAATCAATTCCTATCATATACATCACCTTCTATTCTGTCATAAAATTAACATCGTATAATGAATACAATTTAGACATGACAATTTATCATATACACATACGTACCGACCAGAAAATATTCAAACGGTTTCGCAAACAATGACAACAGCCTTCCTCTCTGTCCATCGCCCACCAGCCGGTAAGAAAGCGGCTTTGCGTCCGGCAGTATTTATACCGTCCACTAGATCGATAGCGTATCGATTGGCACGTTTTATTGCTGAAGCAATGACAACGGTAAATTTTATAGCGCAATGGACACGAGTTGTACGCGAGAAACTTCGATTTGGCTTTCTCCTAAGAATGTTGCAGGATATGTTGTGTTTGGTGTGCGTTTAGCGGTTTATGGAAGGTAATATTTATGCTCTTGGCGCTATTAATTTCGAAGGCCAAGAATGGGGACATGGCAAAACTGGCCAAATTCGCAACCTGTTTGGAAACTTCGTCGAGGGCTCCAAGGTCCATGGCAAACATATTAGGGGCATACGATGTCATAGAATACGCTTCATTTGAGCATCTAACGGTGTACTGTAACCAACTGGCATTACTTACCATTTACCGGCCAGTCGTCCACCTTCACCATCCATACCAACGTTTATGGACCAGTTTGAAGACTTGACCGCTAGCCTTGCTTCCAAACCTGGGAAAATCGTGACCATGGGAGATTGCCTAATGAAATTGTTGTTTGTTATATTCTGCGTGAAATACTTATATTATCTTATGCTTCAAGTACACATATTTGTTTCTGGGTCCATAAGCAGCATTCCCTCTTTACAAATCGTTGTCTTGTTTGGACCATGCCTCGTTTTGTAGGCGCGTCGTGTTGTCAGACACGTTGATTTTGGGCTTGTTTGCGATTGTGTGTGTGTGTGTGTGTGTGTGTGTGTGTGTGTGCGTGTGTGTGTGTGCGCGTGTGCGTGTATGCGTGTGCGTGTGCGTGTGCGTGTGCGTGTGCGTGTGCGTGTGCGTGTGCGTGTGCGTGTGCGTGTGCGTGTGCGTGTGTGTGTGTGCATGTGTGCAAGTGAGTGTGTGTGTGTGTGTGCGCGCGCACGCGTGCGTGTGTGTACGCACGCGTGCGTGCGTGCGTGAGTGTGTGTGTTTGTACGTTTGTGTTTGCGTTTAAACTTGCGTTTACGTGATGGTGTGTATATGTGCGAATACAAATGTATGGTGTGCGTGTGCGTGTGGGTGCGCTTGCATACCTGTATGCGTAGGTGCGCCGTGCGCGTGGGTGCATGCGTTTGCATGGGCTTGAGTGCGTATGTTCAGGACACCCAATTCAAACGAAAACAATTTAAATGCATTCGCTCCGACTATTTCCGGTGACAATGCTGTGTTTATAACGCGGAATCTTTAATCCATAGTGCGACAGACATTTTCAATGGCAGCAGTTAACAAAAGAAATTGTTCCTAGAGCTCTCTGCGGGATAATATTTCCGCTCCTTCGGATGTTTCGATACATTCCGCAACGATAAATGGACTGTAACGACAACGCCTCCCATCTATTTTAATACGTTATCGAAGGCCAGGTGCGGCGTTTAGTTTAATGTCAATATTCATCGCTCCGTAAGAAGGTATTTTATTTTGTAGTTGACCCTCAATTTGGTAGCATCTGTGGTTTATCGCCGTGTATGTGAGTATATTTGACAGAAGCTGTTTGAAATAGAACTTGGTATATATTTGTGCGTTAATAACTTGCATTGTATATCAGTATTAGTGTGGTGACTTGTGGGCATGTGCACGTAAAGATACTATTTCAAAGGTTAATTTAATAATAATAATACATTATTATTATACGCCGTTATATATATATATATATATATATATATATATATATACGTATATATATTATATATATATATATATATATATATATATATATATATATATATATATATATACATATATATATATATATATATATATATATATATATATATATATATATATATATATATATATATTATATATATATATATATATATACATATATACATATATATATATATATATATATATATATATATATATATATATAAAATAATAATAATATATATATATCTATATAACGGCGTATCTCTTCGGTGTTTCGTGCCATTTCTTGTAATAAAGGTGTACTGGCTACATTAACTGCTAAATAAATGACCAGATTGTACAAAATGTGTACAAAATGTACACAATAACGGCAACGAGAACCCGCAACATTGGTTTATGTAAATAGTTCCAAAATGTTTGACGTCATGGACTTGAGCAAGCGGCTTCCCTCAACTGCCCCTAATCCTAACCATACGTTGGAGTGAAAACATGAACATACCTGTATTCATGTCAGCGACGTCGACTGTAAGTACTGCGAGTGTGTATGAAGTGACCAAATACATTTGCTTTAGAGGTGGGTTCCCCCCTACCTCCCAAACCGCAGAAAAAGGTGTTATGATTTTGACATGTCCTAGACACCAGAAGATCAACCGTACAACCATAGTTAAAAAAGTAAATCTTCCAGTGCTTCAAAACACATGCAAATAAAAGTAGCTATCTGGTTTAGGAACACGAAAACACAAATTAACAGAGACGAGGGCAATTAAACTCATTTGTGCTAATTACGACAACGTGTAACGTCCAACGAAAGTATCTACAAGTAAAATAAACATCTCGATGTGGATAAGAAAAACGTTTGATATGCTAAAGAACTAACGTGAGAAATGTTCAGTAATCGCTTTAAAATCGTTTAAATACAGTCCAATCGTCTGACTGAGGCATATTCAAGG
>OZ024860.1:40107722-40117722 GCA_964017155.1 Oasisia sp. SBJ-2009
CCCTCCGCGATGCGATGCGACGCGACGCGACGCGACGCGACGCGACGCGACGCGACGCGACGCGACGCGACGCGACGCGACGCGACGCGACGCGACGCGACGCGACGCGACGCGACGCGACGCGACGCGACGCGACGCGACGCGACGCGACGCGACGCGACGCGACGCGACGCGACGCGACGCGACGCGACGCGATGCGAATAACATCAACACATTTAAACCAGTGTATCATGTAATGTTTCATTTTGTGCTGTAGATTCTACTTTTCTATTCGATATCATTGCTAATGACTTCACTTACTCCAGTGAATACTCTCCAAACCGCGATTACTTAGAGTAGCGGCCTTGAAGATACACATTGCTAATTTAGGTCAAGAATGATCACGTAAAGAAGAACTCCCGACGGTTCGACTGGTAGGCGCGTTGTACCACTAAACTTAAACGATTCAAAGTCGGCCTTCTATGCAACATGTTGCATACTCACGTTGTAACGCCGATGCCTCGGAACACTTTCGCATACGGATTCATCTGAATCTTCAGTTGCCGAATCTTCTCGGATTGGTACATCGTTACAGCTACGAATGACGTCAGACGGAGCGGGAACCGGTACTGACGCCATTGGAGAGTAGCGCCATCTTGCGTCGCGACCACGACTTGTGTCACGTATTTCTGCATGGAGCCGACGACAACCTAACAAAATGGATGGACTTGTGATAATACCGTTAACGTGGAGGTGTGGATGATGCAAGGAAGATAAGTGTACCAAGATCGACAAAAACATTCATACGTTGATAGCTAATGGAGTTGTAACAGAATCAGAACGACATTGGCGGCTGCAAGTCGTGAAAATACGATGACGAAAAGATAGCTGGAAATATTAAGAATAAGAACGATGTAGGTAGTGCCTGACGAATATGTGATTATGTGACAGTTTGATGTGTCAGATAAAAGATGAAAACTTCAAGACAAAAGAAGTTGTGACGAAGAATGTTGATAAACACAACATAATCATAGCCGTCAGAACATGGGATAGTGATAATATATAGAGAAATCTCTGACAGCAAGCACGCTGCTCAATCTTTCGATGTCGTAACCCGAGAGCAGACAACTCAAGACACATAATCATGCAGCATGATTGTGTTGAAGCGTCAACACAGCCTTCCAAAGATAAGTTCCTTCAGAAAATGATAGTTGTTGCTATTGGAAAATGGCGTACGGCCAATGTTGATGTTATTGGTTCCTATGACATGTCACGTGACACGTACTTGGTCAGTTGCAGTCTCCAGGTGATTTGTGAGTTTGAGCAGGGAGAAGGAGACGCTGCCCGACATCCACGAAGCGCCCGTGGCCGGAGAATCTGGATGAACGTATACCTACAAGAAGCGATGTCGATTCAAATAAACAAGGAGTTCTCGGCAAGGTGGTACTAGGATAAACAATATGTATTTTGTTTCATTTGTTGAGTGTTGTTGACACTTGTTTTGAGAGATTGTTCCGTACAATGCAGAATCAATCTCACTCGACCTGGGAGGCGTATGGTGTGGGGAAATATAATTACTGACAGTGGTTAACACGCTACTCTCCGAAGTTACAATTATGATTGTGACAAATACTAGTGGGAGGGAAAATAATCGTTACTGATGTTATAGCATGGCAAATTTATAGTAGAATCTGTTTTGAGGTCCCTTTTTCTATTCTTGTTTCAGAATTAATGAGCGCGGTATTTGCAGTCGACAGTCTACTTAGGTCACCCGCCGTAAATTCACCGTTGCTCTGCAATACACAATTTTAATGTTTGTTTAATATATTATGTAAACAGAGAGAGAGAGAGAGAGAGAGAGAGAGAGATAGAGAGAGAGAGAGAGAGAGAGAAAGGGAAAGAGAGAGAGAGAGACAGAGAGAAAGAGAGAAAGAGAGAAAGAGGGAGAGAGAGTTGATAAAACACATTATATTCATCAGTGCAAATGCGTAACCAACCATCACACAATACGTCATTTACGTAAAACTAGCATTTGAAATTAAATGCCAAATTTCTTTAACATTAGCTTTCTTTCTAGAGATACGTTTCCCAGGCGGAAGTTTTTTTGGGTAATCTCGGGTGGACTGGATCATATGATTCTGACTTACTTTTCTGTTTATGCAACATGATATAAATTGGATAGATATGTCTGATTAGACATAGCAGTGTTGGCAATGCTGTGTCGTGTCCTAGAATTGCAATAAAGCATGCCAAGTGAAACACACAAAACAGCAATCATTCGCTCATCCATTCGCTCGCCTTATTTTCAAATTCTGCCTCGGCCCGTCCAACAGGCGTCCAATCGCAGTTGACGAAACGGTGACGTTGACCGTCAACCAACAAGACTTCCAAGGTCACTCGGTAGGTGGCGAGGGGTTGCATGCCCCGGATGTTGACGGATATGTTCGGGACCATCCGACTGTTGATACGACATGAACATTAGTAAACACGCCTATGTGACTATTCACTTCAAGTCATGATGCAAAAGTCTTGTTTGGCATGAAAAGCATGAAAGCAAATTTATGAAGACAAAAGTTGTGTCGATAAATCCAGAATGCCAATCTCGCCGAATCGTTGAATATAAACCTTAGGCCTTTATGATATGACTCCAGGAACGTCAAGTTAGCTGGGAAACATGTGTCATGCTTATTTCAATGACATACGTTCCTCAGTTACGATTCACGTTTTTCAAGCTGGCTGACAGTGTCCATCTTGGATTTTAAAAGACAGCTATTGTCTTTGGATAATTTCGTTTCTGTAGCTCTTGGGAGTTTCTATGCCAGGTGGGACCTTTGCGTCATGCCTTGAAGTAAAACCCAATTGTTTGCAACTAGCATGGCTACTAAATTAGCGTTGTACCTTCAGATACATTCACAAGGTGATATTCTCAAAGAACATGTGCTGGGTATGTATATCACGGAAAATACAGGAATGTATTTGTGATGTATATTCGCACTGAAAAAATTGGTTGTATATATGAACATGCAACATTTTCGAAGTTAAAAAATAAACATTCGTCGAATGTTGTCTTTCGTTATCTACACAGTCTCATGGCTAAGTTTATACAAGCACACATGCACCGTAATAGTAAATATCATACATAACTGCAACAAAATCACAAAAGAGCAACAAAAGCACATAAAAATAAAAAATGTAGGCTAACAGTCTGTAAAACATCTCGCAAGATAGTTCGGACATTGCACGATCTGACCGAATATATCGGCCGCACGTTTCTACATACCGTCAAACATCGAGAAAACAACGCTTCTTACCGGCCAGCTGGGCTGATGACCATCTCATTGCCGGCGTTGTAGAACAAACTCCACTTCTCGCTCTCCTCCAGTTGTACTGTCATCCCTCCCGTGTTCATGACGTCATCGGCAGCCCAGTCTCCCACGCTCACTGCCAACAAGAACACACTACGGTTCACGTGGGTGTGTTGGTAACGCTACAGTCCCGTGGGCATGTTCCTAACGCTACAGTATCCGTGGGTGTGTTCCTAAAGCTACGTTCGGAGTTCTCAATCAACATTCCTCACCTGTAGTGTGTGACTTGACTAGGATATTATGTTTTTACCGTAACTTGTGAATTCGTTTTTATTGAAATACTAATACGTAGCATACACATATGTAGATAATGTCTTATAAAGACGCATTGCATTTCCACCAAAACAAAACTAACGTCACTAAATACAGCATGTATTGGGCAACGAGTAGAATTGAATGGACAGGAGACGAGTGCATAAAACAGGCAACTCTAATTAAGCATTGCTTCAGAAGCAGAATATAAAAGTAACGTACCAGCAGATGATAACTGTTCCGATGGCTGCAGCTGCTTGGAGACGTCATCTGATTGGCGACTGATGACGTCACTGGTGACGGCAGGCGTCACAGATTGCAGGCTACGAGTGCGCCGGGCGACATGCTTGGTCGAGTACGGGCGACACTCGTGACTGCGCTCTCTCCCGTAACATGATTTTGAGCCGTACCACTCGTGGGTGTCATACATCCCGGCATGCACCAGCTGGTGGCGACCGGAAACGTCGAATGGCTGTCCGAAATTGGAATAGCTCATCAAGTTGGCCAGGGTACCTCTCATGTCTTGCCCCCATCTCGGCTGACAGCCAGCGGTAGCACCATCGTTTGCGTACATCGTTCTAGGGGCAGAATAACATGATATTGAATACTGGGTCATGTTGTGGAGTAGATGTAAGGCATGTTTGAAAGCACAATGTTCCTGTGCTTAACTCTGGTTACTTATATTAACTACCAAAACTATTATTACCTTTCTACGTTCTCGTTCTAAACTTGCCCAGTCTTGGGTCAAGGATACCAACAATAGTAACCAACGAAACGAAAGTGTAGAGAGTTGTCAGGGGCAAGGGTGCAAGAACAATAAGCGGGAAAAGTATCGAAAACAAAACATAAATTGCCAACCAGTGGCCAGGCCACTGTCACACCTGATTACGAAATGAGAGAAAGGAGACAATCACTGTTGTAAAATTCAATTAAATGTAATGGTTAATAAAGAGGAAGCTACGTAGACTACACAGAAGTGAGAATACATTATTATTGAGGGATTCAGTTTCATGTAAATTTTAAACATAAAAGGAAATAAAAACAAGATATTAAAAATACATTCTTTATGTGTAGACAACGTTCAACATTGTATGTAATATTTCACCACATTAAACGACCCCAAAATACTGCTGTAGAATAAATTCAATTAAAAACCCGTCTCTAGTGCGATTCCGGGGAAAGGTGATCTAGTGTGCTAGATGATCACGTGGTATTGTGAGTTAATCGTTGACAGAGCTCGCATCGTGAATATGGCATTCCATGCACCAGAGCTGCTGAGTATGTCTACAATGTTAACGTTTGGGTAGAAAAGAGGGTCAGGATGAGTTGTGCGACATTCCCATGTAATACAAATATTTGGTTTCATAAAATAAAGTGTTAAACATAAATCGCAACGTCGGATTCGAACCGGCGATGTTTGTTTTTAATGTGTCTACCAAGGGAGCTAACCAGACCGACATATTCGAGTTATATTATGTTATTTTAAATTGTATAACTGCTCCTACATCTGTCGATATTATAGTGATATTGCGAACTACAAATAGTTTTTTTGAGATTGACCACAATGTATCTTTCCTATGTACGGTAACTTGTGTAAATTATCCCCTATGGGCTGCATTCGATATAATTAACGGTTAAACTGCGGCGGCGAAGCAACCTTAGGCAACGAAACCATTGGTTTATTAGGCTTAATATTTTTAACAAAAAAAATTAAATTCATGTGGAACCGTAACTGTAATAATGGCTTAATATTTTTCAAAAAATTTGATTCATGTGGAACCGTAATTGTAATAGTGGCTTAATATTTTCCAAAAAAATAGATTGATGTGGAACCGTAATTGTAAAAATGACTTAATATTTTCAAAACAATTCGATTCATGTGGAACCGTAATGGTAGTTATGGCAATAATTGTTTGCTAATATTTCGTGACTAGTCAAAATCAAATGTAATTATTTGACATCAAAACCCTTTAAAAAATGGGCCAGATGCCTCATAAAACAGCATCTATTTGTGAGTGTTAGTCATTTTGTTAAATAGGGTATTTTTTTTTAATAGAAGCCTAATTAAATTACTGCTATTTAGACGAAGGCTTGATTTTAGACACAGAAAGGGCAAATAGCCTGTTTCATAATTATGGAAATGGATCAGTTGCGCTGTAAAATCGCAATCTATCAGTGACTGTCATTTTCCAGAAGGGGTATACTTCCTTTGTGTGACAGTTTGTTTGCTGATGTGACAAACCTCAACTGAAGACAACTAACTACCTGTGGGAGAACACCCACAACGTAAAAGTACTTATCATTGGAAAATGGCAATCCACCGGGAACATTGTCCCAACAGGAAGTGAACTTAAATAGTAATTTCATTATGTAAAATACCAGTTATTATATAAAATTGCTGACACTTGGTGCTCTGTTTAAAACAACAAGGAGATGTGTATTTAAGATAAATCCAGCCTTTATTCAGGAAACGGCAAATACGAAATGTTGAATTCCGCACAATATGCAATAAACATAGCACACAAGTTTGACTCTCTGAATATATAGTCAAGTTGCCGCTCATATATATAGTCAAGTTGCCGCTCATATACTTCCTGTAGGAGACCCTGCAATGTTAATAACTGTAAACTTTTTTTTATGGAAATGTATTTTATATAGTTAGGAGAGCAAAATTAGCTTGGTTGCACCTTGTGCAACCTTGAGCATTTCTCAGAATTCAAGATGGCGGTCTCGGCCATCTTGAATTTCAGCAAATATTCAACCTTTGATCTCGATGACATAGAGGGTCGTGTAATACCTCTTTTTAAGGGATGTTCAGGACGGGGAGTCCATTTCTGGAGTAATTTTTTGGATACGGTGTCAAATTCAAGGTCAAATCAGAGGTCAAAGATCAAATTTGACCTAAAACCAGGAACAAATCACCTCTACAGACCATCTACTCTACAGTAAGTTGTATATTCTTGTCCCAAGCTTTTCATTTTCAAGAACCGCTTAACACAAAAAAGAATGCTGTTGTATGTTTGCTGTAGTCCCCCTCAATATGCTAAGTCACCACAATAACTTATTCAGTCATTTGACAGGTTTTTCAAGTTGACATGCTGGAATATTTTGACCATAACGTGTCGCATTTAATATATTTGTACTTTAATCATTAATATTGCGTGTTTACTTAACAGCTGTTTACTTCTTATGCTAATGCAGACTAATTGCATTTATTTAGCAATCACATTACACCGGATCTGTTTAAGGAAATGTCAATTATCAAAAAGATATTGAGTTTGACAGTTTGTTCCATGGATATTGTGTCGTAGCCATAACGTTTCAAGAACAGTGCCAATGCTCGAAATCGTTGAAAGTGGTACAAACCATAACTGTACACCCCGACACTGCATTAACTACGCTTGTGAATCTCGAGAGGGCTCTCAATAGTTTGGGATGCAGTACACCCACATCACAGTCGACCTCCAACTGTATCAGACTGCATGCCTAAGCCAATGGAACGATCCTCTGCGCTGGACCAACGTCATACTTCACCCGGGTATGATGCACACTCTCATGAGTTTCCTTGGCTGTGTAGGAACACTTATGAAGGCATCAGGAGTGGACATTCTCATCAGCGCAGCGTTTGCTGGTATCACCAGCATAGTCAACGGAAAGGCCTGGACCAATGCCCTACGGGCATACCGTCTCATTTTTGCCGTGTTGCTGCATAATTTCTATTCGAATGGCGCCAAGACATATGAGGGGCTGAATGTCTACCTGGAGACAGCCAGAGAGCACCCGACCGGGAGGCTATGGGTGGACTGCTTTGTCAAGCCTACACTGTTGTCGCTCATGTTCCTGCCCGGAGAGGGGAACGGTGACTTCCTTCTCCAGTAGTACTGTCTCAATGCAATGCTGCCATACTTCTTCGCACCAGGTCACCACAATTATGCCCGCTACCTGAGCTGGTATGTGCGACAGATGGAGCACCTTCCCCACCGCACCAAGGAGGACCTATTGGCAGGTGCACACGTCTGTCGGCACTCGGATGGGGGACCGCAGTGCCAGCAGATCAGTTCGGAGAGCAGACATCTATCAAGCGAGGGAAGGGTTCTGGAGGTATGAAGGGCATTTCAACGAGCCCCGAGCAAGTGGCTGTGTGGGCGAATAGTTTCAGTGTGTGCGCCCCCCTTGACATTGCCATGGAACATATGTACAATGAAGCTGGGGAGGAGAAGAACCTACACGGTGAAGTAGATGGGGAGGAGAAGAATAACAAGGAGGAGGAGAGGGAAGAAGGAGACTGGACGAGGCCGATCGGAAGAAGATTGCGGTGGAGCTGGAGAAGTACAGTCACCCCTCAATGACCAGCAACCAGGTGTCTAAAACATCTGTAATGGCCAAGTGGCGCCAGACACAGTGAATGTTCAGAACGCATTTAGCCATCGGGAGTGAGCAGAGCAAGCAGTTGTCCGCTTCGCTAAGCAGTGAATTCCACAAGACAATAAAGAAGAAAGTCAAGACAACGGAGTTGCTCAAGAAGGCAGTCACTGTCAAGGGAAGGCCATCTACGACATCGAGACGCTGTTCAGTCGGCTGTTAGTCGTGGGGCAGCAGCGCAGCATTGATATAGCCGACGTCTTCCAGTTTGAACTGAGTCCAGTCCCTCCGGCCCTGATCGACGAGTACGGCTGCTTGAGGAAGGGTGACAAGGCCGTGCTCGTCAAGTCTCTCAGTGTATCTACCATGACTCCATGTGCTCCAAACTTGGTGCTGGTTGATGCCGGCCAGCTTCTGTACCACGCCGTCTGGCCAGTCTCCGGGACTACAGGAGACCTGGCTGCAAGCTTCGGCACTCGACTGGCCCACTATCCTTCTGTCTCCAAAAAAATCATTCTGTTCGACAGATATGACCAAGATGCTCCCAGCGCAAAGGACCATGAGCGGACGAGAAGAGGAAGAGCCAAGGACGTACGTCTAACCCCGAACACCCTCCTTCCATGCCGAGAAGTTTTTCTTCATAATTCCAAGAACAAGAATCTGCTTAACAACATTCTATGCCGCTATCCCCTTCCACACAACATCCAACTCGTCAACATGCTGGACTGTGTCATTACCTATGATGAGGCAGACGTCACCCTCTGCAGCTACATGCTAAAAGCGGTGGCAGAAGGCGCCCAGACCATCCGAATCCTCAGTGATGATACCGACGTCTTTGTTCTCTTGGTGTACTGGACATCAAGGATGCGAGTTGTCGCCAAAATTCAAATGGAAAAGTGGAATGGCGATGTCTTGGACATCAACGAAACTGTTCAGCGGTTATGCCCCAGAAAGTGCAGTCACCTTCTCGGTATCCACGCACTGTCAGGTTGCGATACAGTGTCGTACCCCTTTGGAAAAGGAAAAAAGTCAGCGCTCAAGCTCCTAGAGACAGATATACCAGTCTCGATCAGGTGCTCGGTCAGCCTGGCGCGACCCATGCTCAGATCCAGGAGACAGCACACACATTCTTCTTACCCCTCTATGGACAGAAGGGATGTATAACAATGAATGATGCACGTGCTCACTTCTACCGTGGACATAAGAAACCTCCGCCCACTGAAGAAACTTCCACCGACTGATGCCAACCTGCAGCTGCATGTGCTCCGAGCTCATCTTCAAATGCTACTGTGGAAGGCCGCGGACCAACGTGATCCACCTGAAGAAGCTCGAAATATTGCCAACTTTGGTTGGAACATCGAAGGCTCCGCCATCACACCGGCCGTCTCAACAGCGCCAGTTGCTCCCCAAGCACTACTGGATGTCGTTAGCTGTAGCTGCACTCCAGAGTACAACGCTTGTAGTAGCACACGCTGCAGCTGCAACAGCGCAGGCCTTTCATGCACGGACTACTGCAAATGACAGTGAGGAGACATCTGCTGTAGTCCTTTCATCAGCAAGCAGATGGATGTCGAAGACGATGAAGGGAGGCCAAGTGTCGATGACGAATAAATATACTCTTTATTTCTTTGTTATAAATACACATGCATAGTTTCATTTCGCCGACATCTAAAAACCTATCTCTTTAATGCTGCCTATCCTCCTTAGCCTCCTAGCTTTTCCATCCATCCGTTGACGACTCACGCATTGCATTCGATTATGAGATTGATTAATCCCCTGGTTTTGTCGCGCCACTGAGCTTGATTTTCGAGGATATTGGCGCAAAAGAAGTTACTATTATTATTATTATTATATCGAAAAGGCTGATCAATAAATTCAAATTCACATATGTTAAATTGCCTTAATATATACATGCATCTCGAATACTGAGAAATGCTAAAGGTTGTACAAGTAAATTTCACCTTTGACCTCTTATTTGACCTTGAATTTGACACCGTATCCAAAAAAACCTCCAGAAATGGACTCCCCGTCCTGGAAATCCC
>OZ024860.1:40122722-40132722 GCA_964017155.1 Oasisia sp. SBJ-2009
ATGCACGTTAGTCGTTAGATATGTTAGAACGATAAAGGAAATACTGACGAAAAGTATTGCAGACTCGACAAGCCTTAGTTGTTGCGAAACGACTAAACAAAAATAAATAGATTATTAATAATGCGAAATTATTTCTGGTCTATTTGTCAACTGGAGTTGATGTCCTGAGTTCATTCTTGTTAAGTACTGAATGTGTGATTAGCTTGGTTGTTATTGAAGGGGTAGAGATGATGCTTGTTTGGTCCACTCGGAAACAAGGGATAGATATGTGCGACAAAACAACATGATGTAGGATACAAAAATATGTCCGTTTCACAAACATCACATGAACAACACGCAATCATATTACATAGATAAAAGGGATTATAGCTAACATCCCGAAGAACGCAGTTATGTAGGTAGCGTAATTTATTCACTTGTGACACACACACAAACATACACATACAAACGCACACAAACGCACAAACACACGCGCGCGCGCGCTCACACACACACACACACACACACACACACACACACACACACACACTTAACCCTTATCACTGATTTTTAGATATTTACTCATAATTACAAAGCGAAATTAGAATATATAGGCACGCACAATATTGAGCAAAACGACACAAACACGGATATAAACCACCAACTGGCGACCTACTTGTTACGCAGTTGTTCGGCTTGCCTCTTGCCTCTTGCCTCTTGCCCCAAGAAACCAACTTGCTAGCTCAAAGATTACTCGCAGAATGAAACTCCTTCTGTCTAACGTCGGCAATTTAAGTACATCCCGGTTTTAATCAATTAATTACAACAGCTTATAGTTGAATAGCAGCGACTGTGTGAAAAGGTCAATTAATTAACTTCCCACACGACGAGTTAATTTATAAGTGCCATCCCGGATAATCAGACGCGGTCGTCTTAGAAATGCAGTGATTATTGTCGCTTCCAATAATTACAATTAATTATTAGGGCCCAGTGACGTCATCGTTACTAATTATTAGTAACGATGGCATTACTGGGCCATAATAGTGATCAAGTGGATGTTTGACCTATCCGCCGCTTTCGACACTATTGACCACGACATTCTCATTACACGCTTACCAACGTGGTACGGGATATCTGGCACAACCCTGAGCTGGTTTACTTCATACCTTACTGATTGATGGTAAGCCATTAAAATAGGGAACTGCTTCTCAGACATGCTGCCCACCTCTTGTGGTGTCCCCCAGGGTTCTGTTTTGGGGCCGTTGCTTTTCACTCTGTATACAACACCACTAATCTCTCTTATCCAGAGTCACAACCTGGCTCATCACTTTTATGCAGATGACACACAAATCTATGTTTCTTTGACCACACCAGATACCTGTCGCTCCCTAAACCAGCTCAGGGATTGTCTCCAAGATGTCTCCCTTTGTATAAACGAAAACAGCAAATTAAAGCTAAACGCAGATAAAACCGAGTTTCTCATCATTGGTACCTCAATGCAGCGGGCAAAACTTTATGGCTTTTTCCCGACTCATATTCTGAGTCAGAGTATCACACCAGCCGCCTCAGTTTTAAATCTCGGAGTAACGTTTGATGAAAACTTCAATTTTAAAGAACAAATATCGAAAACATGCCGTTGCTGTTTTTACCATATCCGTGATCTTCGCCGTATTCGCCGATTTATATCACTTTCCGTTGCTAAAACCATCGCAACAGCTCTGGTAACAAGCAGACTTGACTACTGCAATTCCCTCCTTTACAATACCGCAAACAAGGATATTGCAAAACTTCAGCGTGTCCAAAATTGTTTAGCAAGGGTAGTCACACGTTCTCCTCGGTTTTCTTGTTCAGTGCCGCTTCTAAAATCATTGCACTATCGCATCATTTTCAAGATTTGTACAATAGTCTATCAAGCACTCTCATATACACAACCAGCATATCTAAATTTCATGCTAACTCCAGCAAGAAATTCCAGACAGCTACGCTCAACCAGTAGTAACCCTCTTTACATCCCTCGGGTGAAAACGAATGCCGGGACCCGAGCTTTCTCGGTTGTCGCACCAACGGTGTATAATTCGCTTCATGAATCAGAAGGTAATATAGTTTCATTCCGCCGACGCCTAAAAACATATCTCTTTAATGCTGCCTATCCTCCTTAGCCTCCTAGCTTCTTCATCCATCCACTGACGACTCACGCATTGTTTTCGATTACGAGTTTGCTACATCCCTTGGTTTTGTCGCGCCACTGAGCTTGATCTTCGAGGATATTGGCGCTAAAGAAGTGATTATTGTCGCCAAGCTCCTACACACCGATCATGACACTCCACTTCCGACATGTGACTCATTCGATGCGCTTGCAGAGCAGTTTTCAGATTTTTTCTCTGAAAAAATCTCGAATATCCGGTATGAATTTCCTCCAAGTGTTAGCAACGTAGACATCTACACTGATGGTGAATCCCAAACATGCTTACTGAATGCATTTGAGCCAGCCACTGAATCTGAAATCGAAATACTGTTGAAGTCATCGCCGGTTAAATCATCTGAACTTGATCCCATACCGACATGGCTGCTTAGAGACTGTGCGCATGACCTTATACCTGTTCTCACCACCATTGTTAACATGTCTCTGAGAACAGGAGTAATGCCTTCTCACTTGAAGAGAGCACATGTACAACCTATCATCAAGAAGCCAGGCCTAGAAAAGGACATCTTGAACAACTACAGACCTGTGTCAAATCTGCCATACTTGTCGAAGACAATAGAGCGTGTTGTTGCCGCGAGACTGTCGGCTCACATGTCTGAGTATAATCTCTGCGTGCCCAACCAGTCTGCGTACAAGCCAAACCACAGCGTCGAGACGGCCCTTGTCTGTGTTCAGAATGACATCCTGCGTGCAATGGACAACCAGAACAGTGTCATCATGTTACTACTGGACTTGTCGGCTGCATTTGATACTGTGGACCACAATGTCATGTTGCAAAGACTGACACATGATGTTGGAGTGGGCCAAATGCACTTAAATGGTTTAAATCGTATATGAGTGACAAAGTTCAAGCAGTCCACATTAATGGTTCTACGTCACCTGCTCGCCCCCTTACGTGTGGGGTTCCTCAAGGTTCCGTACTTGGTCCGCAGTTGTTTTCTATCTATGCAGCACCAGTATCGAAAATCATTCGGAACAACAACTTGCTGACGACACGCAAATTTACATCGCAGTGAAACCCCACGAGGAGGACATTGACGCGGCTGTTGAGAGCATTGAACAATGTGTTACAGAAATCAGGAGTTGGATGAAGACAAACTCCTTGAAATTGAATGATTCAAAAACGGAGGTAATCGTATACGGTTCAGCTCAACAGCTGAAGAAAATCACGCTGCAATCGTTACGTGTTGGTGACTGTGTGGTTAGGGTGACTGACTGTGTTCGAAATCTCGGTGTGCAGTTTGATGCAGAGATGACGGTGGAGTCCCACGTGACTGCTGTATGCAAGTCAGCCATATTCCACCTCCGCAACATCTCGAGGATCAGACGGTATCTGACAGCAGCAGCGACAGAGCAAGTTGTTCATGCATTTGTCACAAGCAGACTGGATATTGGCAATGCACTGCTCTATCGACTGCCTCTGAAGCAAACGCAACGGCTTCAGAAAATACAGAACTGGGCAGTCCGCTTGATCGACGGCGCTATGAGATATAGCCATGCTACACCGCTGCTAAAGAAGTTACACTGGCTGCCGATAGCGGTCCGAGTTGAGTTCAAGATCCTGCTACTCACTCACCGGGCACTGAATGACCAAGCGCCCGACTACATTGGACACTGTGTATGCCGACGCCAGCCGGTTAGGTCGCTGCGCTCCAGCGAACACTGTTTATTGTGTGTGCCACGCACAAGGCGTCACTGGGGTGACAGGGCTTTCAGCGTGGCAGCCCCAAGCCTATGGAATGCACTACCGCATCATCTGACATTGTCATCTATGACCACTGCTGCATTTAAACTTAAATTAAAGACTTATTTATTTACAAGAACATTCTGTACAGCACTGTGAGCAACGAACGTTGGAACAGCGCTATAGAAATGTGACGATTATGATTATTATTAATTATTATTATTATAATTGGGTTTCACACCAATACTACTACCTGTAGACGAATTCGCATTTTCAATTGACTTCTACAGTTTATTTCGGCGACAGTTCAAATTGTCGTCCTTTTACAGGTGTTTGGACGGTATCCCACAACAACATCGCCGCCAGAAATATTCCCCGGACCATATACCCTTGAGCAAGTCCCCCAGGAAAAAGAGAACATGTTCAAGCATGAATTTGATGGTAGATAAGACATATGAAGGATACAGATCAATTACAAGCAACCGGATGCAATGTTTCAAATTTGTTGTTGTGGGCAATGCTACACCCGGAAGTAGTGCTTGTGAGGACGATTTCTGTAGTTTGCCTACTCTTTGCCAATCTACGGGGGCCTGCCCGCACATGCAATCATATGAGTGATGACCATCTTATTCAGTTGTGCTGCAAGACATTCTAGGAAGTGGTAGACTGTGTGAAAAGGTCAGTTAATAGTTGCTTATACCCACACCCCGAGTTAATTTATAAGTGCCACCCCGGATAATCAGACGCGGTCCTTTTAAAAATGCAGAGATTATTGTCGCTTCCTCTTGCAATAGTTACAATTTATTATTTTGGCCCAATAACGTCATCGTTACTAATTATTAGTAACGATGGCGTTACTGGGACAATATAGTGATAAAATGGATAATTGGGTTTCAGCAGGTTATTATGAACAGGTAAGTGGCATGTTCTTATTGTGCATATATACAATTGTAGTCACAATTTCTGTCTTCCGGAAATAGGTAATCCATTTAGGTAATTGAGCGTGAACAATGTTATTTTTCAAGCTTCCGGACAATATATAAATATAAGATTTTTGAAAAATGTATGGACTTGTGGAATCAAACGAAGATACGACGGCAGTACAAGTGACGCAGCGTTCACCAAATCTCTTCTGGACAGGATAGTAATCTGTTATTACTCGGCTTCAACCATTATCACGTAATGTTAATGTTGCGTGTGCCAGCTAACACAAATATTTTTTTTTGCTGTTAAATGCGGTGACGGTATTCGGCAGTGGCATGGTCGGCTTAGCCTTAGCCCGACCTTAGCTTTCACGAATGGACATAGCTTACTAGGCCTACCGTAGTACCGGCCTATGCCTTGGGTTTGTCACACTATTGTCCCAAACCCCCTTGCCCTAGGCCATATGAGCCACATGTCCATATATGTTCGTGTATGTTATGATAACATGTCATGTGCTGACCAGATCCATGTGTCGCCATTCACCAGGCTGCCTGTCCTGTTAGGCCGAGTTATGTTTGAACAAAACCCACGGTAAGGAGACCTATTTAATATAATTATGGAAATTATACATTGAAATACCCATTATATCATACACTATTGGTATCAGCTGCATTGTGATTGGGGTCGCTAAGTGGACATAGATAACTGTATCTTTGCTGACCGCAATAATCAATGTCCACTTATGTCACTGCATTCACACAATGAGTAATCAGAAAAAATTATGCTAACTAGGTGATTATGGTGAAGATACATTTAATTCATCATTACAAACTTACAATAATAGTCAAAATTATTCATTATTAGCCCATCAAAATGGTGTTTAATGACTATTTCTCACAGTAGTCTATTTGTCTAGATGGATATATTATGCAAAGTCAAAAGGTGCAGGCTTCCCTATGACTTGAACGTAAATCAAATTGGAAATGCTGCGATACTTGTATGGGTAACATTAATTCTTTGTACTGATCAGTTCTGCTGGTAAAACAATGTTTACAATTGATGTCACATATACACACTTGTAATGGGTTTGTTATAAACAAGTTTAAAAAGCTGAAAAGTAAAGCGTTATATATGTTAATATGCATAGTTCCAAATTGTCAGCTGAGGAATATATTAAGTAAAATCTGCATGACGAAAACTATTGTAATTCACATATTTGCTATGCAAACTGTAATTAGCCAACACATGCCTGATCAACAAAATACGTATATTGTTCTTAATGTAAACAAGTATGTGTTATATATGTAATATTTCTTATTTTTTAATTCGCATATCATATCGTATTATCTCATGTAGAAATGTGCTTTCAGACCTGACATTTTCGATCATGAAACGAACAAATTGGTGATTTATCTTACGATATATAACATTGTCCTAAGCATAAATTGAATTATTATGGAAACGTTGAAAAAAAATCAAGTGTACACGATATACAGTTGAATAGAAAAACATTGCATGTGTATTGCATGTATTGGATGGAACATTTCCCCACTTGTGGCTTAACACCCTCATTACACAAAGGTTGACAACAAAATCAAATGTATGCGATGTACAATTGAATGGATGTAGCGTTTCTGTAATAAACCATCGGCACGTCACAATACCTTTTCACCATTCATGGGTTGCTTTACCAAGATGCAACCATCGTCTCGTGGTCGTAACACCCATGCAGAACAACAATAAAACATGCGTGTCACTAAGCATCCTTACAATAAAATAAGCAAACGGTTTATAATGTTCAATAAAACGTAATATAACAAATATTATAACACAGGTACTTAAAGTGGGAACGTGATTCATTTTGATATTAAGAAAACGCTAAAACAAACTAACCATTTGCAACAAAGTCAACATGTTCACGCCAGTGGTAAACTTAGAAAGCTGACTGAGAGACGATGATTCAAATAAAATGTTCACTATCCCGGAGACGTATATCTTTCTCAAGATGAGTGATTTGACCAATCAGTGCCAAGATGTGACGTAGATAATAACGCGCCAGGTTCCTAGGTTTGACTGATATGTATAAGAATACGCCAGGTCATTTATTGGTTTTCTATCTTCCCTTCTATTGTCAAACATAAGTAACATCTTTGTATGCATGGAAAACTATCATAATGCAATGCCGCGTACCTCGCGGACGTATGTTAAAGCGACAAGGCAAATATGAGGGTTATTAATGATGTAAGAAGTTGTTCCGGTTATGGGTATGTGAATATGAATACTTCACAATATATGTGATAACTTTTGTAACGGAACGTCGCATAATCAGCTGAATACAGATCATTACAAATACTATCAAACGATTGCCAAAACGTCTGAAACTACATGTAAGTTAAAATGCTGAGCGTCTGAAACTACATGTAAGTTAAAATGCTGAGCGTCAATCTACATGTAAGGGAAAATGCTGAATGCCTTAAAGTAGGGCGCCGGTAACTTAGGGAGATGACTGCAACTTTATATATATATATATATATATATATATATATATATATATATATATATATATATATATATATATATATATATATATATATATATATATATATACAACATACATACACACACATATGCATATATATATATATATATATATATATATATATATATATATATATATATATATATATATTATTTAAGTACGCACATACAATTTACATATCAATATATATATATATATATATATATATATATATATATATATATATATATATATATATTACTTAAATACACACATACAATTTACATTTCAAGTATTTAAAAAGGGACTGGCTTAGTGTAGCGAGCTGGTCGGGAAATAACGACCCGAGTTGCCGCTATTTCTCGAGCTTCTCGACAAATAACTAACTGACATCGCGTTATTTCTCGAGCAGATGCTTCTTCTGTTCTTCTAAATAATAGCTCCAGTAGATGACGTTGAAGAGCAGAAACGTGCCTGGGAAGGTGAAGCGAGATGCGCGATCGATATTGTCCGCAGTGCATCTGTACCGCGTCGACGTTTTCTTCGGCACGGGATGACGTACGGACGTCCGATGTTTTGAATTCTGCCTCTTCGATGGTGGCACGTCCTGTGAAATGATTTCGACGTGGCTGTGATATAACAATAATAATAATAATAATAATAATAATAATAATAATAATAATAATAATAATAATAATAATAATAATAATAATAATAATAATAATAATAATAATAATAATAATAATAATAATAATAATAATAATAATAATAATAATAATAATAATAATAATAATAATAATAATAATAATAATAATAATAATAATAATAATAATAATAATAATAATAATAATAATAATAATAATAATAATAAAGCGTTTATATATGCCATAAATCCAGGTTACCCTGTTTGAAGGCGCTGTTTAAAACCATAAAATAGCTATTAACTAATCTAACGTTATAAAATATATGGCATCAAAAGTCCAATTAAATTACTATTAAGAATTGAAGTTATATTTAAAAGAAAAAAACATTGAAAAGAACCATACATTTAAGATAATAAAAACGGCACATGAAAACAGTAAATAATATACAAATAATAAAAAATCATCAAAAGTCAAAGCGAACGACACCAGTAAATTAAATCATTGTTATGTTCACAAACGTAAATCCATAAAACTGCGCACACTAAACAGTTAAGTATAAGTAATGATAACGCTTCTATTACGCCGGTATCCTTAAATAGTCAAGCTCAGAGGCGCAGCAAATTAAATCATTTGGCGTATCATAAACGGGGACAGGCATATGAATATCTGCGACAAGCGTGGTCACTTTAGGGTTCAGTTCGTTCTGACCTTCAATTTCAACGTTTTCAAAAACTCTTGAATAATGGCTATGGTGGAAAACTATTTCAAACAAATATGGTTTGATATTTTTACGACGGTTCGCTATAGTTTCAGAAAATTTAATTTTGATATAGAGTTGATTCCAGAGTGTTGACAGAAAGAGAAAGCATGTTTGCGAATGTTGAGCTTAGTTTTAGTAACAAAACAATGTTCATATACAAGACGTACGTTTAGAGGAAAGTATGACATAGCACAAGTAAAGTAAATCCTACTGTAAATTATTGAGATACACAACAAGCAATAGACATATCGATGTGTAAAAATAACGTTTTTGTTGATAACAAATGGCACATATCTTAACGTAATTCACAAATGTGTATATACACGAAGACGCACGCACATGCACATGCACGCGCGCATAGAAATGCAAGCACAAATGTAGATGTGAAAACTTGCCTTAAATAAATGAAAAACGTAACGATAAAGCACAAAAGACGTGGTTGCAGGGATACACATAAACACACACCGGTGTCGCGCCTTCATTTACCCTGGGGTTAAATTATATCCAGGTCACGTTTCTGCCCATGCGCGATAAAAGTTAAAAAAGTGCAACAAAATGGTATAACCAGCTGTTCTCTAACATTTCTCTGGCGCCGAGGTGCAAAGAGCTGCTTTAAATGTTGTCCGATAGTTTGAAATATTCCGTTTGTTTATATAACCATCGCGGATTATGGCGAACTAAAGTCAAGTGATTTGCGGTTGCTTTTTCAAAAACCTGTTTGCTTTGGGTTAACTTGAAATCAATCACTTAGCTGAAACCTTGTTGCGCTTACATTTTTCCGGCGTTTTAAACGTTCCGATTGATGTTTCTGCGCATGCGCGATAAATGTAAAATCATCAATGTGCAACGACAGGACAAAGCATTTATGGGATAAATACTACTGGTTGCTCTTCAGGGTGTATATAACATCTCAGAAAAGTTATTTGTCGCAATATACACGAGGCGAACTAGTTTTGAGGCATATTGTGATAGCAAGCGTAAATCACGTGACTGTAGTGCGCCATAATCCGTGACAGTGATTTATAAACAACGTAATATTTTATTGCGTTGAACGACATTTTCTTTTAAATTCTTCACAGTAATTATCACAGGAGAGTTAACGAACAGCCCGTTGCATTTATACCGAAAATGCTTTGTCATTTCGCTGCACATTGACGATTTTACATTTATTGCGCATGCGCAGAAATGTCCATCGCAACGTTTATAACGACCGGAAAAATGTAAGCGAGACAACGTTACATACGTTTGTTTTGTTGCTTTCAGTGTCCGATATATATATATATATATA
>OZ024860.1:40135222-40142722 GCA_964017155.1 Oasisia sp. SBJ-2009
ACAAAATGGATACAACTATGCATTTGGGCATAGATGTTCATGTGTGGTGACGTGTGCGCGCGCGCGCGCGCGCGCGCGGGCGGGCGGGCGGGCGGGCGGGCGGGCGGGCGGGCGGGCGGGCTGGCGGGCGGGCGGGCGGGCGGGCGGGCGGGCGGGCGGGCGGGCGGGCGGGCGGGCGGGCGGGCGGGCGGGCGGGCGGGCGGGCGGGCGGGCGGGCGGGCGGGCGGGCGGGCGGGCGGGCGGGCGGGCGGGCGTGTGTATGTGTGTACTGAGATTAGGATATCTGACACCACTCGGCGTCGCCATGTTGCGATCAAACTGTATTTGGCCTGACTAACTCCTATGTACTCAATGTAAATTTATTTTCTGATTAACGTCATCAATAAACATTTCTGCGCGAAAAGAAGGTAAATGTTATATACATCAACAAATCTGTTCTTTACGTGTTCGAAATATATAATTCCGAAGTTTGAAAAATTATTTAAACTATACCGTGGATCCGTGCTCATAAAATCATGGTCACATGTCCTCTAAATGTTTGGGAATGGTTGTTCAAGGATGGATTTTCTTTAAGAGCTCTCTGTCTTAGTGAAACAGACCCCAGGCCATTGATATCAGCATCGTCGCCCCCGCCCGGGAGTGAGAATGTTTGTGAGCAAACTGCCAACGCTCGAACCCGTGGATTGCACTTAAATGCAACATTTCGCTAACCATACAATTTTAATAAGTATAAAAATATGCGTGTATATAATGTATCATGCAATACAACGACAAAACCGGAATTATGAAGTTTGATGATACACTCTTAAAATTGAATTTAACCGGCAGCTGTCACGGAGCCGGTGTGGCGGTCCACAACGTCGAAGGTCAGCGGTTCATGGCAAAGATTAGCGCAACGTTACATCCTGTCGGTCTGCCACGTCGAGCAGGTCAGAACGTTGTTCCACGTATGCACATGCGCGTTGAACTGGCGTAACCTCAGGTGCCCAATCATCTATGACCCCGTGCCAGATTGTCCAGACTGAGTTCATGACCTCCGCGGCGACTGTGTTACATAATAAATCATTTCTGCGCGCTGTAGCGACGACCTACCTTTCGACCCCCTACGTTGCACACTACAGTTTCCAGCGCGCACGTGTTCTTGCCATTTCTCTGCACAATGACCACGATACCGAGAAGTGAACCGCTAACCTTTGACATGAACCGCTAACCTTCGACGTCCTGGACCGTTCGACGTTCTGGACCGCCACACCGGCTTGGAAAGGTTTGTTTTCGGGGAATGCACGAGGGGCAGAATCGGGATGTAAATTATGGAAGACGTTGCCGACGTTTTCCGGGATTGCCAGCGTACTCAGCATTATCTACACGACACCGCCCGACTGCGATGCACGAGATTACACTAAACCACGACGGATGTCATGCTAGAACAAATCCAAACCGGGCAACCTCTACTCGGGAGTTTCCGTAATATGACAAATTTAAAGGCTTCGTTTTATGTCGTCTACTCTTGTGTGATATTTAAATATTCTGGCATCGTCATCTGAAATAGCATCAACCATTTGTTACTAACAGGCAGAGCAGATTGTATCTCTGGGCCCAGTTTCATGAAGCCGTGTAACTTTACGCGCAATTACGCGGTCTACTGGTCGTAGCTAACAGCGAATAGACAATGCAGCGTACGGCCGGTTTCATGAGACCAATTTAGCATTCGCGCCTCTAGTTCGCCGTAGCATTGACCCCCTTACGTCGCGGTGGGGAATCCCTGTATTTGTGCTGTGTCTGAACATTCTTTTTTCTTTCTAGCTGTGCTTTGTCGTTCGTATAGCAAATGGGAAGCTATGATGAATGTAAAGGATATCCAATGTGTGCATACATTAAAAATAATAATGTTGAGAGTGGGCGTGTCGGGAGCATACCGTACATTTTCAACTTCGGGAACATACCGTAAATATTTCAACCAGCGTAAAGTTACGCCTACTAAATACATGGTGCAGCTAAGTGCAACTATGGAGCAGCCTCGTGAAACGCAACTAGCGTAACTTTACGACGTCTTAGATTTTCGACGAGTTATCGCCCGCTACGACGTCGTAAGTAGCCGCTATGAAACTGGCCCCTGGATGTGGCCTTTAAGTCAAGTAAGTCGGAAGAAGAAGAAAGAAAGAAGAAACTGGTGAGGAGTTGGCTGAAAATGGGCCGTACATGTGGAAAGCATGGGATGAAAAAAAAACGAGCAGATGCCAAGAAAGTGGAGGGAAAAGGGAGGCGAGGAAGGCCGAGAAAGCAGCAGAAGGACTGCATTGGGAGGTTTATGGAAGGAGTGGGAGGAAAATGGAGAACCGCAGCAAAAGATAGAAGGAGTTGGAGAATGTTGACAGAGAACGCAGAGAGAAAAATTTGGAGTGGAGAGAAAAGTCGGTGAAAAGATGACAGTAACCATGGCCAGCCTCACCCCTGATGACAGGGACAACAAAAGGAGAAAAACAAGTCGGGTTTTTGTCCGGGCGCGTGTATTTCTGTTTCACCACGGTGTACCTGATTTGTAGCTTTCGTTGCAGTCACCGTGCTCGACGTCCACCAGCTCGAACTGCGGCAGGGACAGCGACCCAGGCGGGCGCTCCACGGGCGTGTCGTCCAACCATTCCAGAAGGACGTCCTCCGTCCGGTGCGAATCTGACAGAGAAACATATGTAAGACCACAATAATGTGTTCATCCGCACAATGTACTGTGAAAGAATACCTAGGTATTCCCCCAGCAATAAGCCCCAGTAGTCTGACACTAATATGATCACTGCCACAGCTTGGTGGATTTTGCCTTATCGGGGTGCGGAAAGTCTTGGTCAGAGACAACGGAGGAAGGGTTTACTTTCCAATGTTTAGGGTGTTGGAAAGTGGACTGTCTGACGGCAGAGCTAGCTAAGCTAACGGATCTTGTGAAGGGGATGGAGAGAGGAGGGAGGATGATAGCAAGGAAAACAAATGGAGAAAGAACAACAGAAAACATGCCATGCATGAAGGAGACAGTGGAGAAAGTGACAGTAGAGAAGGAGGGAGGGACAAGGGGACAGGAGATGATAGAAGTAGATGCGACAGGAGGAAAGACGAAGGGAAGAAAGGAACTGAGAGTAGATATGACCAAACGGAAGTCAATAACAAGGAAGATGTCAGGAAGAAAAGAGACAGGAAAGAAAGGAACAGAGAAAGCGGCAGGGGGGAAAGTCAGCAACCAGGGAGATGCAAAACGGAGGAGCTACTCTGAAGCAGTGATCGAGGGTGCATTGAGAACAGAAAGGGTTTTTATGGGCGACTCAATTTTGCGAAAGACGGACAAGACGTTAAACAAAGGAGAAGATGTTGTTGTTTGTCTTCCGGGCGCTCGGATTGAGCATGTGACAGATAGGGTAGAGAACGTGTTGGGGCATGGCCAGGGAGGATCGATATTAGTACATGTAGGGACGAACAATGCAGACAGGGAGGGGACAACTAGAATAGTGCAAAGATACAGACAGTTGGTAGGGAAACTGAAGAAGACAAGAGTTGAACAGATCATTATCTCAGGAATCTTGCCAGTAATCGGAGGAAGGGGAGCAACCTATAGAAACTGTAAGAGGATGGCAATCAATGCTCTGGTGGAGCAGATGTGTGAAGGAGAAGGAGTTGGATTTGTAGATTTGTGGGGATACTTTGTTGGGAAGGAAGATATGTACGTGAGAGATGGCCTCCATCTAAGCGGAAAGGGCGCAGCAGTGTTCTCCGAGAACCTGCTACAATCTATGGACAGAGGAACAGGTTGCAATTTTTTAAACTAGTTTCGCAGGGGGGATACACAGAGAAGCCAAATACTAGAGGCATAGCTAAAGACAGCAAAAAGAAATCAGCAAAAAACAGCCTGGAAAGCCCTACGAAATTTGGTTATAAATGTGTTTGTTTAAATGCAAGGAGCATAGTAAACAAAAGAAATGAACTAAACATTATGGTAGAAGATATTGACCCTCACATAATAGGTATAACTGAATCTTGGGCCACCCCCGATATATCAGATGCCGAATTAGGAATGACAGGATATGTAATGTTTAGGAAAGATAGATTAGGAAGAAGGGGAGGCGGAGTTATTTTATATATTAAAGAATCCATCCAGGCTTACGAAATAAAATTAGAAAAAGAAGCAGAATGTGAAGCTGTCTGGTGTAACATAGTTACAGGAAACTCAACATTAACTGTTGGGTTAGTTTATCGTAGTCCAAACATAAGCATAGAAGAGAATGAAAAAATGCACAACGCTATAAAAGAAGTGAGTAAACGGGACTGTATTATTATGGGGGATTTTAACCATGGGCATATAAAGTGGACATCTCTACAGAGTCCTGGGAGAGAGGATCAAGAGTTTTTAAATTTAGTACAAGATAGTTTCCTTTTTCAACATGTGTTAGAACCAACCAGGGACAAGAACGTGTTGGACATAGTTTTGAGCTCACAGAAGGAATTTGTTGATAATGTCAATATATGTGAGCCACTGGGATGTAGTGATCATAACCAGATACATTTTATCATCAAAGTAAAAGGAGAACGGAACAGAAAAATACGGTACAGGAAAAATTTTCACAAAGGAAGATATAAGGACATGAGGGAATATTTAGCGAAGATAGACTGGAATAACACACTGAAGAATAAGACAGCAACAGAATGCTGGAATATCTTAAAGAGGGAAATTGACTGCGTCGTTGACAAATTTGTCCCCTTGAAAAAACAAGGGAAAAGGTCAAAGAAGAAACACTTATCGAAGGAAGCCATTAGAAAAATCAAGTACAAGCAAATGATGTGGAAGACATATAGACATACTGGAAGTGAAGAAGACTATGCCATTTATAAAGAAGCACTTAATCAAGCTACAGCTGAAATTAGAAATTCGAAGAGAAGCTATGAACAAAAAATAGCTTTCAACATAAAACATGACAGCAAGAGTTTTTATGCGTATGTTCGAAGTAAACAGAAAGTTCAAGATAAGGTCGGGCCACTAGAAGGTAGTGATGGAAACATAATAACGGAGGGATTCTTAATGGCAGAAAACCTAAATGAATACTTTAGTTCGGTGTTTACCAGGGAAGATATTAGTACATTACCAGTACTAGAGACTAAGTTCGAAGGGAGAGAGTGTGACTATTTAGGACAACTAACTGTAACCCCAAAAATGGTAGCTATGAAAATAAGAGATATGAAGGATAATAAATCACCAGGAGTGGATGGGATTCCTCCCAAATTACTACTGGAAATTGTAGAACAAATTAGCATACCACTTGCAACAGTGTTCAATTTGGCATTAGAGGAAGGAGTGGTTCCGGTAGAATGGAAAGAAGCAAACATCATACCATTATTTAAAAAAGGATCAAGAAGCAAGTCAGAGAACTATAGACCAGTGAGTTTAACATCGGTGATTTGTAAACTATTAGAAAGACTAATTAAAGATCACTTGGTTGATTTTCTTGTTAAAAATAAATTGATAAACACATCTCAACATGGGTTTTTAAAAGCGAGGTCATGCTTAACAAATATGTTATGTTTTTTGGAAGATGTCACAAAGTGGGTAGATGAGGGATCACCAGTAGATATAATCTACTTAGATTTTAAAAAAGCCTTTGACAAAGTGCCACACCAAAGATTACTACTTAAACTAAAGGCCCATGGCATAGGAAATAGTATGATTAACTGGATAGAAAAATGGCTTATTGATAGAAGACAAAGAGTAGTAGTTGATGGGGAGGTTTCAAATTGGAAATCTGTTTTGAGTGGAGTACCGCAAGGATCAGTATTGGGACCTATTTTATTCTTAATATATATCAATGATTTGGATGATGACGTAACAAGCAAGGTGTTGAAGTTTGCGGACGACACAAAAGTGTTTAGGAAAATAAAAAGTGATGCAGATAGACAGCATTTACAAGATGATCTAAATAAGTTGATAGAATGGTCTGAGAAATGGCAAATGCTGTTTAACTTTGGAAAGTGTAAGTGCCTCCACACAGGACATGGGAATGAAAATGCACAATATACAATGGGTGGTACTGTACTAAATACTACTGTAAAGGAAAAGGACTTAGGTTTAACCATTAGTGCTGACATGAAGGTATCAGAGCAGTGTGGAATTGCAGCAGCGAAGGCAAACCAAATTCTTGGATTAATTAGGCGAAATATAGTATACAAAGAAAAAGAACTAATAATACCGCTTTATAAAACAATAGTTAGGCCTCATTTAGAATATTGTATACAAGCATGGAGGCCATATCGCAAGAAGGATATTGATATGCTAGAAAGAGTACAAAGGAGAGCAACAAAAATGATACAAAAACTCAGGAATATTAGTTATGAAATGCGTCTAAAGGAATGTGGTCTAACAACACTAGAAACCAGAAGATTGAGAGGAGATCAGATTGAGGTTTTTAAAATATTGAATGGGTATGAAAATATTGACAGAAATATTTTTTTCACGGTCAAGGAAGAGAGAAGGACTAGAGGACATGGAGTTGCATTAGCAAAGAAGCAGTGTAGACTAGATATTAGAAAATTTTCATTTTCCCAAAGAATAGTAAACGAATGGAACAAATTATCAGCTGATTGTGTAGGTGCTAGAAGTGTTAATATGTTTAAAAATAAAATTGACATATACCTAAGACGGGCAGGGTATACTTAGATAGATAGGTTGGACTCTCGATAAGCCAAACGGCTTCCTTGTCCACCTGCCATCTAGAGTTGATTCTCTAGGTGGCAATCTTGTTAAATCTTGTTAAATATCAAAACCTCCCTATTTATCCTACTAAAACCACAGCCTTGAGAAAGATGCTATTCTCGGTTATGTCACTTCCCCGTCAGTGGACTCTTGGACCCTGCCAAGATTAGCATAATGACACTATGAGTCATTCTAAGCTGCAGGCGACGAACGTACACTCGTGCCGCAGGGGCAAATTTATACAAGCCAAACACTTTCACTCCTACTCGACCCGAAGCGCTAACTCCAACCTGTTTGTAGAACGCGTCGGCGGTACTGCAGATAAGAACCTTTTCTGCTATGAAGAGGCTGTGCTTTTCAATAATCTAAGTAACACTGTCAAATCTGATGTAAGACCACAATAAGATGTACGTCCGCCATTACCCGACCAAAGAATACCATATAAAACAGCATTATGCAGGTTGTCTGAATTTCTGTGAGCACGTATGTAGTGTGGAGTGAGTAGAAATGATGTTTTTGTGGCATCAGAGTTGTCAAATTATGACAGCTGTCAGTCGGTGCATTTCTGCGTATTAATACAGTTGTCATTTTGCTTGGTGATGTAATCAGGGACAATCCGTGGGTGGTTCAAGCAGAAATGGAGGGGTGTAACGTTTGAAAGAAGTTTGTGGGAGCCTGAGGTATTAATAGTTCACGAATTTTCACTGAACCTCTGTCTATGGAGGGTAAATATGCTGTGAAATTGTCAATAACAGATTAGTAGGAAATAAAGGAAACGTTAT
>OZ024860.1:40147722-40150222 GCA_964017155.1 Oasisia sp. SBJ-2009
GACAGACAGACAGACAGACAGACAGACAGACAGACAGACAGACAGACAGACAGACAGACAGACAGACAGACAGACAGACAGACAGACAGACAGACAGACAGACAGACAGACAGACAGACAGACAGACAGACAGACAGACAGACAGACAGACAGACAGACAGACAGACAGACAGACAGACAGACAGACAGACAGACAGACAGACAGACAGACAGACAGACAGACAGACAGACAGACAGACAGACAGACAGACAGACAGACAGACAGACAGACAGACAGACAGACAGACAGACAGACAGACAGACAGACAGACAGATAGATAGATAGAAAAACGTAATCGCGCCACCGTTGTTACAGGTGAAGTGAGAATTGGGGCCATTTCACAAAGACAAACAGCTCTTAGAACGACGGAGCCAGCTCTAAAGTATTCGTTTCATTTAATATTACGTTCTTGTGGCTACACCATGCATGTTGACGGTTTACTGCCTGCCAATTTGTGTTCAGTACTTTACTATGCACGGAACAATGTTCGCAATTTGAAAGATTCCGCCTGCAACGCGTTCAAATAGTAAACCAAACATCCAGTTTCAAAACAAGACTTATTGGCAATAAAGCCGAGGCGAGCAGAGTTAACCGCAATACTTTCCTACGTACTAAATAACAGACTTCCTCTTACAAATTAGTACTCTGCCAATTCGGGGCAGAGTAGTGAAATTTTAAGGAAATTTTGTCGTTAACCAATCCCGCTGTTAAATAATGTAAAACGCAAATATCCACTGCCATATAACAGAAGGCAATGGTTCCACGACACACCAGCTACAATGTCAAGGTAGGGGTAAGTAAAAGCGAGAGATAATGACAGGAAGGACGGAAATGTTGACGACGATTGCGAATACGATAATGAGATTGTACGGGTGTATTAGGAGAAATGTACTAACTTTTAAGGAACGTAGGTCAAGCGCATGCAAAAGTATGTTTTCTTACTGTGTGTAAACGTAGAATGTTTGATGTAGTAAATGAATCGCTAAAGATTACCACGTATTCACAATCGTACGCAAAGAAATACGACAAAATCAACCAGCAGCGTGTTGGTAAAACGACAGCAGCACATATGAAAGTAACAATTATAATAATAACAACTTTATTGTTACCTAATGTTGTGTATATATAAGTATTGTTCAGTAGAGTAGTAATGATGTATTGTAAATATATCGCAAATATACATTATTCCATGTAACAATTGGAATGATGCAACAATGCTTATGTTCCTTATTCATAATACTCAAGTTGGGAGGAAATCATAATTCGTGAACAAAAGAAAACCAGCACCATCATAATTCTAACTAGTAAATTAAAAATAGTGCATTACTAGTGTACCACAAAACGAAAATGAGCGTTGTAGTCGATTTTTAGGTGATTCATACAGGTCGCATACTGGCAAAGGAACAGTTTTGCGGCATGTATAAGATAGGTAACTATATATTCACAATTGGATCGCTAGTGTGTGTTCGATATCGATCAAACACAATAACTACCTTCATGCAGGAACGAAGGGCGTAGTAATGAAGTTAAATATCTCCATCTATATGCATGACGTGTTTAAAATACTAACTAGCTTCTTGTAACCAAATAATCAATACAAAATTATTTATGAATTTTTTTATTTGATACATGAGACATGATGTAATGTGTACATACATCAATATCGTGCAGTTTGTAACGTTATTGTGTGTTAAATAAATAACTACATAAATAAAACTAAATAAAACGTGCAATCCATGATTTAAGACCCGACATTTATAGCGTCTATGACAGGATGACGGAAGAGCGGTTGTGTGGAATACGTCTGCAGGTGACGCCGTAACCGGTTACGTGATGTTTACAGAATTGTGCAAGAAACGAGTGCTGGAAAGTCGTGGTGTTGGCTGGCAGTGTTCGTAGTTTAAGCTTGTGTCTTCTTCTGGTGCTGGCATCTGCTGTGGTAGTGATAGCAGGGAAGCTGGTGACGCGTTGTTAATTTTAAACCACATAATGACATCTGCTATACAACGTCTTGCGTACAAAGCGTTCTGCATCAGGTAAGCGCACATAGACATTACGCATGACGTACTACCGTAGTCGCCAGTGATACCCTGTCGCGCTTACATTTTTCCGGTCGTTAAAAACGTTCCGATTGACGTTTCTGCGCATGCGCAATAAATGTAAACTCATCAATGTCCAACGAAACAACAAAGCATTTTCGGTATAAATGCCACGAGCTGTTCGTTAACTCTCATGTGATGATTACTGTGAAGAGTTTCTTAAAATGTCGTTCAATGCAATAAAATATTACGGTTTTTATAAATCACTGTCACGGATTATGGCGCACAACAGTGACGTCATTTACGCTTCCTATCTAAATATGCCTCAAAGCTTGTTTGCCTCGTGTTAATTTGCGACAAATAATTTTGCTGAGAGGTTATATACACCCTGACGAACAACCCGTAGTATTTATACCATACA
>OZ024860.1:40155222-40240222 GCA_964017155.1 Oasisia sp. SBJ-2009
AGAACTGCGAGGTAAGCTGTCCTCAGTGCAGTTTGTTAAGATACAATTTGTAAAATGTTTAAAACACGTTTTACATTTTATCTTTTTCTTTATCAATTATTTAACATTATTTCAAAGAAAATAATATATATATTGATTATAATAAATAAAGTTTATATTAAATAGGTTGGAGTTAGCGCTTCGGGTCGAGTAGGAGTGAAAGTGTTTGGCGCGTATAAATTTGCCCCCGCGGCACGAGTGTTGGTTCGCCGCCTGCAGCATAGAATGACTCGTAGTGTCATTATGCTAATCTTGGCAGGGTCCAAGAGTCCACTGTCGGGGAAAGTGACGTAACCGAGGATAGCATCTGTCCCAAGGCTATGATTTTAGTAGGATAAATGGGGAGGTGTTTTTATTAGTGGGTGACTACTGGGGCTTATTGTTGGGGGAACACCTAGGTATTCTTTCACAGTACGTGCTTTGAACTGTGTCGACAAACTAGTCATAATCGTTCGTCTGTGTGTAAACCACTGGAATTTGTACAGTATTACGTCCGTTAGAAGGTTATTTTAAGAATGTTTCTCGATACACCATTGCTCGTTTTAAATAAGAGACCTTTTTCACGAGCTTTCAAAGGTACCAAGATCGCTGGGATTGCAAGGAAGATAAGAACCATTGAAGTTATTGTTTAGCACGTGTTTTCAGTAGTAGCGCTGGGGAGACTACTGGAGTTTATTGCTGGTAGAACACGTATAGTTGTCTACCCTGGAACACACCGCTCAGAGGGCCCAGTGACGGACTTGCTGTCACTGTATTGTGCCGGGCGAAGACTTGGGGCTTAGTGTCAGGGGAGGCGTTGTACTCATGAGAGCCTATTATTTATATTAGGTTATAGTTGTTTTAGTATTTTAGCTAGTTTCTTAGATTTGTATTGACAGGATTTTGGACCAAATACATTTTGACAAATCTATATATGTTGTCTTATCGTTAGAATGAGTGAGTGAACGTGTGCCCGTTGTCGCGGTTACATTTTTCCGGTTGTCGGTTCTGCGCAAGCGCGATAAATGTAAAATCATCAATATACAGCGAAACGACAAAGCATTTTTTGTATAAATGCCACGGGCTCTTCGTTAACTCTCCCATGACGATTACTGCGAAGAGTTGCTTAAAATGTCGTTCAATATATTAAAATATTACGTTTGTTTAAATCACCTTCACGGATTATAGCGCACTACAGTCACGTGATGTACGCTTGCTATCAAACTATGCGTCAAAACGTGTTTGCTCGTGTTAATTTGCGACAAATAAATTCGCTGAGAGGTTATATACATCCTAACGAACAACCCGTGGTATTTATGCCACAAATGCTTTGTCCTTTCGCTGCACATTTGTGATTTTACATTTATTACCCATGCGCAGAAACGTCAATCGGAACGTTTATAACGCCAGAAAATGTATGCGCTACACCGGGCGAACATTTGTGGCTTAGTGTCAGGAAAAGCGTTGTACTCATGAGCGCCTATTATTTGTATTAGGTTATAGTTGTTATAGTATTTTAGCTAGTTTCTTAGATTTGTATTGACAGGATGTTGGACCAAATACATTTTGACAAATCTACATATATGTTGCCTTGTCGTTAGAATGAGTGAGTTAATGAATGTGTGCCCGTATCCGACACTAGACACCTTCGTGCCGACAGCCCACGACAAACGTTACAAGATTACAACCGCTTCTACAAGTAATATATATATATATATATATATATATATATATATATATATATATATATATATATATATATATGCGAGTATCAATATATGCGAGTATCAATATATGCGAGTATCAATAATCCCACATATTGCCATGGGATTGTAACCCTTAGTCTCACTGCTTCATTGGCTGTTTCCGAGTATCTTGGTATAATTTAAAAAGCTTGCACCTTCTGCTATTCTAGCGCCATCTACTTTTCACGGTAACACTTCATCGAACACCTATAAACAGACCTGCAATTTCGAAGTCTTCGGTGTTCTGTACAGTTCAGAAGTATTTTACCAGCGGGTACATGTATATCACACACGTTTTCGAGTAGCGTCGTTCAAGGTCTCATTTGCGAAAGATCATCTGTGTGTAAATCACTGGCCATTGTGCAGTATAACGTCCGTTAGAAGGTTATTTTAAGAAAGTTTTTCGATAAACCATTTATCGTTTTGAGTAAGAGAACTTTTCCACGAGCTTTCAAAGGTACCAAGTTCGCTGAGATTTCATGAAGCATAAGGAAAATAAGAATAAGTGTTTTCAGTAGTAAATTTTCGCTCGCGTATTTTAGGTATACCACATTTGACCCTGTAACATAAAATGCTCACCGTGCGGTGTTCACTTACATAACAGGAGTATGTTGAGGTATTTCCGTGCCGTAGCGTGCGTGCCACGAATTGCAAGGTGGCAAACAAGACATATTTATGCTGCTGTTTTTACGTGAGCCACAAATATGTGGCTGACTGGTTATCGTCATCCCGCCATAGTCTATTGTCTATGGAGCATGGACAGGTCGGGGTAAGAAGGAGAAATGGAGAGAAGGGAGGGAGAGAAAGGGAGGGAGAGAGAACGAGAGAGAGAGAGTGAGAGGGGAGAGAGGAAGAGAGAAAGATAGGAAGATAGAGATCACATTATCAAGATACGACGCAGAGGGTTTTATTATCCACTCTACTGAGTTGGATCAATATTAGATTATCAATAAAATGATACCCGCAAGAGTGGTGCGGTCCCATATCGATATATGATGCAGTGAAGTCGACACATAATGGTTAGACTATGTACGTTCCCTAAGTATGGCTAACTACCAAAGGCAGATTCGATGTGTATACGTCCCAGTTATTGACTAGGTATTTATTGGGTCTATTTGGGTATTTATTGGAACTATCCAATTCCACATGAGGAGTAGACCGTGAGATCACGAATACTGTTATGTATGCGTTGTGGTATTCACGCTAAGGTAGCGGCTCTGGCTGGAGTTGTTCTAAACGTGCCACAAACGGGGATCCAGGCCAGCAATAGTCCCCAGTCTAATTTCGAATCCCTTCCATATAGAACTACTCAAGCAGGAATGTGCCCCGAGCCACCCTCGCCCACACCATGTAGTACCCAGGGGATTGAATCCAGGAATAACTTCCTGGTGGTGGTACGCCCCTCAGTGGGTATTCAAACTACAACTACAGCTAGTTGTTTGGCCAGCGTGTAGCTATGGAAAATACCTCGTACAAACCCTGATGTCCAAGCACAACATCTTAACTACCTGCCCCAGTTGTCTTGAGAATAATTTAGTGGGAGTGTTCGACTCTGCAGAAACATTACACTACCGCGAGAATATAGCAAAATTCTTTAAAGGGATGTTTTCGTGTCACAAATTATAACGAAATGGGATTTATTTGAGAACTTTAGACTCTCTAATGTCTACAGAATCCAGTTATCAAAACGTATATCATGTAATGCCATGCGTTTACCTCTTTAGAATTATGTTTTAGTAATCACTAATAACCAAGCCATATACGGCGAACATAGGCGTGTCGAGCTCAAACAAGAAATTGCGCGTACACGCAGTTATACAGAACACGAAAGGGGTTCTTTTTATAGTTATATCAATTAACAATTGCGTATATTACAAATAGTTTTAGATTTTCAAATAATCTCTTTTCATTATATATGTTTTAATCGAAGGCAACTGCGGACAGAACGCGCAGACAATACGACAAATAATTGACTCTCGCCACTCTACAACCGGTGGCAATGCACACGATCTTGAAGTTTTGCCACACACGCAGGCTACGGCAGGTGACACTAGAAACCACAAAAAGAATCACGTGTGTGTGTGTGTGTGTGTGTGTTTGTGTTTGTGTTTGTGTTTGTGTTTGTGTTTGTGTTTGTGTGAGAGAGTGCGCACAAACAGAGAGAGAGAGAGGGGGGGGGGGGAGAGGAGGGAGGGAGCGGGAGAGAAAGGGAGGGAGAGAGAGAGAGAGGGAGAGAGAGAGACAGAGAGGGAGATACATATATATATATATATATATATATATATATATATATATATATATATATATAGAGAGAGAGAGAGAGAGAGAGAGAGACAGAGGGAGAGAGAGAGAGAGGGGGGAGGGAGGGAGAGATAGAGAGAGAGAGAGAGAGAGAGGGAGAGGGAGAGGGAGAGGGAGAGAGAAAGGGAGGGAGAGAGAGGGGGAGAGAGAGAGAGAGGGAGGGAGAGAGTGGGGGGAGACAGAGAGAGAGAGAGAGAGAGAGAGAGAGAGGGAGAGATAGAAAAACAGCAAGAAAGAGCGCATTATGTGGAGAGCCCGTATTTAAGGAATTACGTAACTTGGGTCTACCAAACATATCACGTAATCAGTTCGCAATAACTTCAACCAGCTATTCGTGTGTGTTATTACAAAACACCAAAAAATAGATGTCGCCAAATGGCGCGAACTGTTTTTGTTGTGCGTGTGATTAGCGTCGACTTCGTGGCGCCAGTTCTAAATAACATATCATGTTACACAATCCACTCTACTGCAACACGTGACGTAATCCTCGCGAGGTAGATGTATGTCAAATTAAATGTTTAGAAATGTTGATGCTTAACCTTATAATAATAACATAATAATAATAACACAAGTTTGATTAGCAACTCAACTGAGTTGGATTGACATTACAATAGGTTACAATTGACTCATCAAAACATCATACAAATACAATAGAAATACATTTGATACCGCAAATCATACCGTACTAATAACCTTTTTACTGACAGTTGTATAAAGCCCACGGTATAAAGGAGTTACGGAATCTATTCGTTCTAGTAACTGGTAACGGGTACACATTTTCTTGTCTAATATTATACTCGGTATGTCTTTTGTCAGGCAGCAGATAATTTAATCTATGTGTGCCGACTTTAATTTTATCAAAATATTTTTGACAAATGCTCTCCCGTCTTACATTCAACGTATCCAGGTTAACACGTCTTAGTATCTCCGCGTAACCCAATCCAGGAAAAATACATTTTAATGCCCTTTTTTGTATAACTTCAATATTGTCAGACAAATATTGGGGCAAGTTAGTGTGCCATACAGGACATGCATATTCTAGAACTGGTCTCACCACACTAACATATACACTGAACAGATCTTTCTGTGTAATCCCTGCACGCTTTAACTGATATAACATGTACAAGCGTTTACCAGCTTTTTTCACAATAGTATCTACGTGTTTGTTCCATGTCAGATCCTGAGAAATGGTCACACCTAATAGTTTGGCATGGCAAACTTGTGCTACATCCCTCCCATCAATTTTTTTATTCGGGATAGTGCTTCTGAAATTGACACGTGTCGGTGTTGTTGTTGATTTTAACAAGATTTAACAAGATTGCCACCTAGAGAATCAACTCTAGATGGCAGGTGGACAAGGAAGCCGTTTGGCTTATCGAGAGTCCAACCTATCTATCTAAGTATACCCTGCCCGTCTTAGGTATATGTCAATTTTATTTTTAAACATATTAACACTTCTAGCACCTACACAATCAGCTGATAATTTGTTCCATTCGTTTACTATTCTTTGGGAAAATGAAAATTTTCTAATATCTAGTCTACACTGCTTCTTTGCTAATGCAACTCCATGTCCTCTAGTCCTTCTCTCTTCCTTGACCGTGAACAAAATATTTCTGTCAATATTTTCATACCCATTCAATATTTTAAAAACCTCAATCTGATCTCCTCTCAATCTTCTGGTTTCTAGTGTTGTTAGACCACATTCTTTTAGACGCATTTCATAACTAATATTCCTGAGTTTTGGTATCATTTTTGTTGCTCTCCTTTGTACTCTTTCTAGCATATCAATATCCTTCTTGCGATATGGCCTCCATGCTTGTATACAATATTCTAAATGAGGCCTAACTATTGTTTTATAAAGCGGTATTATTAGTTCTTTTTCTTTGTATACTATATTTCGCCTAATTAATCCAAGAATTTAGTTTGCCTTCGCTGCTGCAATTCCACACTGCTCTGATACCTTCATGTCAGCACTAATGGTTAAACCTAAGTCCTTTTCCTTTACAGTAGTATTTAGTACAGTACCACCCATTGTATATTGTGCATTTTCATTCCCATGTCCTGTGTGGAGGCACTTACACTTTCCAAAGTTAAACAGCATTTGCCATTTCTCAGACCATTCTATCAACTTATTTAGATCATCTTGTAAATGCTGTCTATCTGCATCACTTTTTATTTTCCTAAACACTTTTGTGTCGTCCGCAAACTTCAACACCTTGCTTGTTATGTCATCATCCAAATCATTGATATATATTAAGAATAAAATAGGTCCCAATACTGATCCTTGCGGTACTCCACTCAAAACAGATTTCCAATTTGAAACCTCCCCATCAACTACTACTCTTTGTCTTCTATCAATAAGCCATTTTTCTATCCAGTTAATCATACTATTTCCTATGCCATGGGCCTTTAGTTTAAGTAGTAATCTTTGGTGTGGCACTTTGTCAAAGGCTTTTTTAAAATCTAAGTCGATTATATCTACTGGTGATCCCTCATCTACCCACTTTGTGACATCTTCCAAAAAACATAACATATTTGTTAAGCATGACCTCGCTTTTAAAAACCCATGTTGAGATGTGTTTATCAATTTATTTTTAACAAGAAAATCAACCAAGTGATCTTTAATTAGTCTTTCTAATAGTTTACAAATCACCGATGTTAAACTCACTGGTCTATAGTTCTCTGACTTGCTTCTTGATCCTTTTTTAAATAATGGTATGATGTTTGCTTCTTTCCATTCTACCGGAACCACTCCTTCCTCTAATGCCAAATTGAACACTGTTGCAAGTGGTATGCTAATTTGTTCTACAATTTCCAGTAGTAATTTGGGAGGAATCCCATCCACTCCTGGTGATTTATTATCCTTCATATCTCTTATTTTCATAGCTACCATTTTTGGGGTTACAGTTAGTTGTCCTAAATAGTGACACGCTCTCCCTTCGAACTTAGTCTCTAGTACTGGTAATGTACTAATATCTTCCCTGGTAAACACCGAACTAAAGTATTCATTTAGGTTTTCTGCCATTAAGAATCCCTCCGTTATTATGTTTCCATCACTACCTTCTAGTGGCCCGACCTTATCTTGAACTTTCTGTTTACTTCGAACATACGCATAAAAACTCTTGCTGTCATGTTTTATGTTGAAAGCTATTTTTTGTTCATAGCTTCTCTTCGAATTTCTAATTTCAGCTGTAGCTTGATTAAGTGCTTCTTTATAAATGGCATAGTCTTCGTCACTTCCAGTATGTCTATATGTCTTCCACATCATTTGCTTGTACTTGATTTTTCTAATGGCTTCCTTCGATAAGTGTTTCTTCTTTGACCTTTTCCCCTGTTTTTTTAAGGGGACAAATTTGTCAACGACGCAGTCAATTTCCCTCTTTAAGATATTCCAGCATTCTGTTGCTGTCTTATTCTTCAGTGTGTTATTCCAGTCTATCTTCGCTAAATATTCCCTCATGTCCTTATATCTTCCTTTGTGAAAAATTTTCTGTACCGTATTTTTCTGTTCCGTTCTCCTTTTACTTTGATGATAAAATGTATCTGGTTATGATCACTACATCCCAGTGGCTCACATATATTGACATTATCAACAAATTCCTTCTGTGAGCTCAAAACTATGTCCAACACGTTCTTGTCCCTGGTTGGTTCTAACACATGTTGAAAAAGGAAACTATCTTGTACTAAATTTAAAAACTCTTGATCCTCTCTCCCAGGACTCTGTAGAGATGTCCACTTTATATGCCCATGGTTAAAATCCCCCATAATAATACAGTCCCGTTTACTCACTTCTTTTATAGCGTTGTGATGTTGGCGTTTGTGCTGTTTCGGTGGCTGTTCTGGGAGAGACAGATTCAACAGCAATCTGCCAACTCCGCTCTCAGATAGATGCAGCCCGTCTCTCTGGAAAGCCGCGTCGTCGGCAGCCCCGTTCCGGAATGTGAAATTTGCGTCGTTGTCGATGAATTTGACATCGACTTCGTTGCATGCTTCCTTCACTTTCATTTTGACTTCGGCTCGTCTGTCTGGATTGGCTCGACGCTTCGACGGCAGTACGCTACTCACCGTGATGGTTGGTGTCACGGTTTTCGCCTTCCGCAGTAGTTGCGCGTTGTTTTCTTTTATGTTTGCTGCACTGACGTCACTCGTTGTTTCGTGTGTACCACCAACGATGAATATTTCGTCGATGGTTTCCGTATTAGCCGCGTCATCGATCATTTGTTCGATATCGGCGAGAGTGGCGCCTGACTTCCTTCGAATCTTGATGGGATTGCCACTGGACGTTTTATCAACGTGTACGTCACGTAGCAGGCTGTTCCCCACAAGCAGTGTCACGGCCTGTGGTCTCCCATCGTTGGCGTCGGCGTAGCCGTCTGGACGCTTGCTTGTCGCGATGTCTTCTCGCAGGCCTCGTATTTCTTGGCTCTGCTCGCCCATCAAGGAGACAAGTTGCTGGTTCGATCATTCGAGTGTTACGACCAGCGACTCGAGCAGGGACGTCTTCTCGAGTAGACGCTCCACGAGTGTCGGTAGCATACGACAGGACGTACAGGACCAAATGCCTACAATGTCCTTATCGTCTTCACCCACACACTCCGGGTGCACCCACGACTGGCACAAATGGCATTGAACCATTTGATTGTTGTCCTTGCCGTTGTGTATGCAGGTCTTCACACAGTATTTCCAGTTGCCTGCGTGTTTATCTTTCGCAACTTTCCGGCGCGCTTTTCTGGTCTTGTCACTCATCGGGTCACAAGTGACGTCTACTGGCGGCAGATGAACCGTTAGTTCAGGTGATCCGCAACAGTTATCACATGAACTGTTAGCCACCGGGCTAGAGTCGTTGTCCATGGTTATTCAGGCGGAACCGGTACAATTTGTTACAACTAAGCTGCTAAGCTGATGTTATTGCGTTTACCTATTGTTCGTTCACCTGGTAGAATCACCCGTTGGGCGATAAAAGGCCCAGATATCCAGCTAAATATTAAAATACTTAAAATCTATCACATCGGCTCGGCCTAATGAAAGATGTCACGTATACGTGTAATCGTAAGGTGATCAACACGTATATGATAATAAGAGTCACTGTTAAGATCGACTAAAACTGACAGAAATACGTAACTGAAACTAGCACTTCGTAAACACGTCTTACACTTGCAATGGAATGAACACGAACTGACCTGAATATAAACATAACATTTAACTATTAACCTGAACATAACATTTACTATTTTCGAAAACAAGGACAACCCACTGCTATACGGACAATGATCAAATATTCTTCAGACACATCGATATACCAATATTATATTGCTTATGGTGAAGCACGCACGCTCACAATCACACCGGTGTCTGTGCGCGTGTGTGTGTGCGCGCGCGTATTTGGTATATGTGTGTTATGTGTATGTGCGCGCGCGTCTCTGTGGTGTGTGTGTATGCGAGCGCGTGGTTATGATTTGTGTGCGTGCATGTGTGTGTCCACGCGCGCGTGTGTGTAACTGCAAGTGCATGTATGCGTGTGCGTGTGGGTATCGCTTGGCATATTTGGCCACAGTGTGAAGATATTTGGCTTCTTTCAACTATATCTGATCATAATACCATGTAATAGTAATAGCTTATGAGAATGTGCATACAGTTTTTATGCGCGTGAACAACTGCCCGAAACCATTCACTCGCCCTCTGGTAGCGCCACGGCAAACTGCCGAGTCACACACTGCGTCGTCCGCAGTAACCCTGCATGGGCAACATGTTCAATCGTAAATAATGAATAACTCCAACGTGCACCTTTCATGTAGTCTGTTATGTCATACATTTATGTCACGTGTCCCTTTAAAAAATACATACGTCTCAATCAGGTTTATCAACCTGGATAAGATAAAAGTAACTTCCATGTGTATACGCCTGCAGGAAGATTGCTGTCCCAAAACGTTGGTGTTTTTAAAGGAGCAGTGATGAGCCGCTCTTTCTTTCGGTTCTCTCAGCCAGTTGTTAGGCGCTGCAGGTTTTCGGTTCCAGGCCACTGACAGCGCTCATTAATCAGACCGTATAAAACTAGACGAAATCAATTGAATTAATATGAAAAGCTGCGCTGGGCAAACAATTCATCTATAAATAAATAATTATTGTTCATATTCTCTTTCATATTCATAGTCGTTCCTCGGCTGCGTCAATCCACAGAATCAGCCACGTGACGCTCTCTCTACGAATGCTAGTGACGTAAATTGGTAGACTTCATGGTGAAAAACCTACAAAGTGTAAATAGGTCACGTGACCTGCTTGTTCTGAAATATGCATGAAAAGCATCTAGAATGTCTTTAGTCTTCCTAAGTCAAACAATTATTTCAGACGTGTGTAAATAATAAGTATTACCATTCCACATAGGCATATAGAAGAATGTCTTCAGTCATCCTAAGTCAAACGATTATTTCAGACGTGTGTATAACCATTACGTAAAGTCACACAGAAGAGGTCGACTAGTTAGAGGCTGATATATGATGTCAGACGGCTTCCGCTTTTATGTATGCGTTTACGATCCGTCAGTCTCGAAGACACCTGCGCTGTCAAGTACAGGAGCCATGGTTATGCTCTCGTACGGTACATAAGAGTGCCAGGAAAGGTCGGCCGACCTGGTATTCGACTATCTATGCGAGGAGGGCATCGCCGCTACTATGCAACCCCAAGGCCAACATGTATAGCAGAACGGTATCGTTGGTGAAGGCGTGCTGTGTGTCATAGCTTTATGCAGTCCACCCGTCATTTGGATGGGTAAAAACGAAAATGGACGGATAGAAATATATATATGGGTGGACGGGTGATTGACGGGTAAAAAATGAAGGAGCAAAAACCATAGATATTGTTAGTTATGCCTTGAAAGTCAGTATAAATGGTATCATATGTGTGTTTGTAGTCCTTTTCAGGTAAAGAAAAATACATTTAAAGTTTGTGAACTGGCTAAACATCAGTTAACATCCACGTGTCCACCAAAACATGTGTGACTGGCCATAATTTAATCCTGCACAAAGCCCTGTTGTATACCGTGTGTGCGTGCTAATTAAACAGAACGCAGACGACGTCGTGAGAAGGTCTCGAATATGTCAACTAAATCCGAAACACGAAAACACATCCAAATAGCAGACACCATCTTCCGTTTACGTGTATAGTTTGTATTCACTCTCCATCACAACCGAAACAGCATTCCCTTATCAAATAAACACACACGTGAAGGCACAGCGGGGTTGATTAGATCGCGGCTGGAAGCATCCGGGGGAATCTCCGTGGTATTGCAAGAAACAAAGTATGTAGGTGGTTGAGTATAAATCACTTCGGGGGATTTCTCGGAGCAGCTGTCACGCTATGGCAGTGCACTCGCATATGTTATCGTTCCTGGCAAAAAGGGAATGTCTCGTGCTCTTGTTCCAAGGCGGCGTGTGAAAATCAAAGCACTCTTCTCAGCATAATGCTAATGCTACCGTGGCAATTTGAACAGGGATAAAACGCTAGAGCACTTAAAACAAGTTGAAACGTGCAATGTTGTGCTTCCAAGGATTCAGGCGTGCATGAAGTTATCACAATAGAGAAACTGTTGGAGACTGGCAGTGATACTGTTAGTGACTGTGAATACATGCGACTGTCACAGTGACAGTGACTGTAACGGTGAAAGTGACATTTACGGTGGCGGTGACGGTTTAGAAAGTAAGTTCTTATATAGCGCAGTATCCAGTCCTCATGACTGCTCAAAGCGCTTTACACTTTACTTCCCTGACAGACCTGTTCACTCAGACACCATCTCAACTTCTCTGCGAAGCATTAAGCCTACTACTGCAATTAATGCGCGAAGGCTGCTCGTACACAGATCCAGCACTGTCTACAGGCAGGTACTCACTTATACAGGTGTGTGAACTGGAACAATGTAGAGTGAAAAACCCTGCCCAATGTTTTACACGGCAGCACAGGATTCGAACCCGGGTCCTCTTTGTCGACAGTCCTATGTCCTACCCCGGAGGCACTGCGCTACTATGATGACGGTGACGGTTTCGGTGGCTGTCAGAGTGGCAATTGTTGTGAGAGTGGCAGTGGCAGTGAGAGTGGCAGTGCCTGTGAGAATGAGAGTGGCAGTGAAAGTGAGAGTGGCAGCGAAAGTGAGAGTGGTCGTGAAAGTGGCAGTGAGAGTGGCAGTGAAAGTGAGAGTGGCAGTGAAAGTGGCAGTGGCAGTTAGAGTGGCAATGGCAGTCAGAGTGGCAGTGGCAATAGCAGTGACAGTGACATTATACATTCACATACGGTAGTGATAATGACTTATTAGGATGACTATTATTTTAAACACATGACTTTACATTATCAGCCGGTCGATTTCAAACATAGACAACCTTGGTCCACAACACTAGTGAAGCCTGGCGTTTTGTGGGAAGTGTTTAGGGTCCTACATGGGGATCATATGCCTTGCCCGCGGTGCATGTAGGGCCCCCGACAACCTGTTCCCGGCTAATTTAATCAGCCGTAGCCGGCTGTGGTCGCATATAGCAGCATCACTATGACAACAGCAACTCTCGTCTCGCAGATAAAGGTTGATGGACAAGGAAGCGCCTTGAAGGGACGTCGTTCTCTCCCGGGAAAGATCACTGAGTGTTCAGACGCTCACAATTGAATCATCGTAACCGAATAGATCGCTCTGGGATCGTTTTTTACGAGGGCATGAAAGCGTGGCTTTCCGTTTACACTGTCATGTATTCTAATTAGTTTCATCAATTAATCCTCATGGCGCCACTCTGTACAGATCAGTCGATATTTGCTTTTGCTCGATGCGTTCCCAAAACATCGCTCGTTGCCAACGTACACACACACACACACACACACACACACACACACACACACACACACACACACACACACACACACACACACATCGAGCTCTGCGAAGCGATGCTCACCGGAACGCCTGACAAAAGCATACACCCGTCAGTTGGACGGGCGTCATAACGCCTACGATGTGGACAGCATTTGGTGCAATGGCTTCGTCGGAATATCTATTTAGAGAACCCGGGTTCGAGGCAAGTTATTGGCTAGTTCGCTCACCCTACACTGCTCTAGTTCAATGTGATTTATTCACGTTCATGATTGAATACCTAGCTATTGTATACTCGTGAACAGTCACGCAGTGCGCTGAATACTTCCCAGTGAAGTCGAGATGATGATAAATTGAACAGGTCTTCCGGTGTACAGAATGTAAAACGCTTAGAGCTGTCATGAAATGGGATAGTGCGCCGCGGAAATGCGACCTACATTCCAGACAAGTAAAACGGCATATTGATGACTGACGCGGCATCACTTCAGTCGATCTTTCTCTCACTTGCAACGGGTGACCTTGTTACATGTTCGGTACGTAGGTCGCATTTTTTCGCGGATTCACCTCCATTGACCCTATCACTCATTTGGTACCCACCATCAACAAAACGAAAGTGAAACTGTGTCGCGTTGACACACACACGCGTGTGGGTCACGTTGACATCAGTCACAGCTGTTTTAGTCATGAACACACTACCAAACATCCGGTGTGGCAGGAGATATCCCACATGTTTACAATATTTAGAACTCTCCCTACAGCTAGAATTAAATATCTCACGATTTTACTTAAACGTCACCGGGTGCCTTGCTGGCATACAAAATCAACGTTGTCTCAGAATGCCACTGGTTGCAGATGTCGCCAGTTTTGCTTTGAGTCGGTTGAATAGGCGACATATCTTTACAACGCCACAATGCCGAAGCAATAGAGTGACTCTTTTCTTTGTCTTATGCTTTATATGTTATAATGTACATCTACTTTTAATATGTTCTGCTGGTAAATGTGTGTTTCAGTTTCGATAAACGTTTCCTTTTTAATTACCAGTAAAATCTCCCCATTGTGTTTTGGGTAATGGCAATGACGAGTCCGCTACAATCTATACTTTGCATCACTTTGCGTTGCAAGCATAATTGCTTTCTAGCCTCGTATTGCTGTCAAGCGGTCTCATGATTATGACGCGCCCTTGTAAAAATGAGTCGACGCGCGGGGCTCATATATCGCCGAGTCACGTATCACGTGCGATGAATCATATTTAGTGGCAAGGCATTTTTAAAGATTACATGAAACAATTTATTACTAGCCATTGACATTACAAATCGGAATCCCCAGTTCTACTGTCCCTGTTCGATCAATTGTATGTGGTGGTTAAAACTATCTCTCTTCCGATGTCGCCAAATGACCGTTGAAACACGGCAGGTGTGTACACGCCGTCACCTAAATAATTTATGTCTCACTGAGAGCTTTGCTTCGTTTAATTACCTAACTTTGTTGCATATTTGTAGACATTATTTGCTCGAAGTGACTGAAACATCTGACCTGTGTCGGTGACGACGTATTTAATGTAAGATTCCACGGAATATATCAAAAGTCACAGAAAGTGCTAGGTGGCAGAAATTGTTCATGTGATATCGTTACCGATGCAAACGTGTACGCACAAATTAATCATCAAAAGCATATCGATTCTGAAACATTAACACATGTTAGCAATATACAGGCCTATCCAATTAGTAGGAGCCTATTATAGATCTACATTCGCACAGTAAACGCTAATCACACGCTTGCATGCGCATACGCGCTGGGTTTTTCTTTTCGTTGATTGAAACATGCGCGAGTTAATTGCTTACCTTCCGTAGAAGCAGACAATCGATGTCAGTAAAAACGCCATGTATCGCACGGTGACAACACTGGCGGCGTCCATGATTGAAGACCCGTTGTTCACTGGCTGGAGTGTTTGTGCGTGCCGCCCAGCGAACGGTAGGCTCCGGGAAACGGCTCGGGCGCGGCCAGAGCTACATGAGCCTGTATCGTGCTGCGGAGTGCTACCGTCGGTCGGAGCTCTATCTGTCAACTCGATCGCAAACGAAAGCTTGCATAATGAAACGCATCTGCTACCTGAGGCAGCTGTCGTTCGCCATCCAACCTTAGCTTAGGTGAGCACGGTGGAGCCGACGGTAGAAGCGCTCGCATTTATTTTAGTCGGACCCGCTCATCTCCGGTGATGCTCCCTCGGGGACCGGTAATTGAACCGCTCGACCTTGACGGCGTTGAATGCCTGGGCCGGTTTCATAACGTGCGCTCGAGTTGTTTACGAAAATCTTATACTAGGTCCTATCACCATAATAAAATTATAATAGAAAACATAAGAAGTGTATGAAACACTGTCACTGGCGTCCATCACAAGTCACTCGCTCACTTTCTGAGATAAAACCTGCGTTGTAATGCAGACTGCGTGTATCATGATCACAAATAAAGTGTCAAATAAATGTCGTAAGTCGTTATGAGCAGCTAATATTAGTTATAAATAATTTCATATTTGTTTACAAAAAAGCTTTTAACAACTGCACAGATAATCGGTGAAATCTGACAGCAGAAATTCGGATGTGAACCCGTGACCTGGCGCGAATTTAATTGCGACACTAGCCGATTTCTTAAATATTCGCCCCCTACCTAAATGCTGTCGCATTACACAGGTAAAACATACACGAATGGACGAATTTGTTGTGTAATTCTACACGTCAGATTTGTACTGTGAGCACCTGTCTGGACATACATGTGTTAGTCTTATGCATAGATAGGGTGCGGTGGGGTTCTTATGTGGGTTTTTTATATCCCCTTACTAGTATATATAAACATATTGCGCAGTTACCTTTACATAGTTGCCAAAGCATACGTGTTCAAATAAGGCTTCGCAATTTACATAGCATGCGATGCCACACGCGCGTGTTTTTCTAACGGCAATGTGAACGTCATACCATTAAAAAGGCAGAGTGGTGTGTGCGCTACACTGCAGCTGTCAGCGCTAAACAGATCTCGGTGGCTGTTATAGAAACCGAAGCCGCTGCCAAACGGGAAGTTTTCGTGTGTGTGTGTGTGTGTGTGTGTGTGTGTGTGTGTGTGTGTGTGTGTGTGTGTGTGTGTGTGTCAGTGTATGTGTGTCTGTCAGTCAGTGTGTGTGTGTGTGTGTGTGTGTGTGTGTGTGTGTGTGTGTGTGTGTCAGTGTGTGTGTGTGCGTGCGTGTGTGTGTCAGTGTGTGTGTGCGTGCGTGTGTGTGTCAGGCTGTGTGTCAGTGTGTGTGTGTGTGTGTGTGTGTGTGTGTGTGTGTGTGTGTGTGTGTGTGTGTGTGTGTGTGTGTATAAACGGCAATTTGAACACTCGCTGCCTGATTATGCATTGTCCGTATGTGATGTATCATATATATCTGGTGCAACTTTCTCAGCAGGTGGAGTACCAGGCCGGCGATTTGTTCGCAAACAAGTTGGAATAGGCCGCTGTTTTCGTTTGTTTTATGTTACAAAAGATTCCTGGATAACACACTTGACACACACACGCACGCGCACGCGCACGCGCACACACACACGCACACACACTGATAAAACACATATGTGTACCCCAAATATAGACACGCATATACACGAATGCAACTATGCATGCGACGTGGAAAAAACACTGTTCCGACTTGGCAAGGGGCGTTGGAACGAACGAACGAACGAACGAACGAACGAAAGTAATAGGCAAAAGAAAGTTCAAAGCATTCTAAGTAAGTGTTCAAAGCATTCTGCACAAAGTAGGCCTCACTATAAAAACCAAGAGGGGTTTTGCATGTGTTGGTATGGAATACTTTTATGAACATTTGGCTAAAAAGATAAACGTCATTTTCGGCTTATCAAACGGAAATTGGCAATTAGGAACGATTAATGCACATACACATCAATATACAGTAACAAAGTAAAAGAATGAAATGAACAACGGTCCGTTAAGCTGGTGCTTTTTTGTGAATTGCAAGCGTAAATCCACGGGCTGTCGCGTCCCATAATGCACCGATATGCGCGTAGTAAACAACTTCCGGTGAAAAACGTAGTACATCGACAGCAGAAACTGATTCCTTGATTCATTCTTGGATGGTATCGTAACCTGGTTTGTTTGCCCCCAGCTTTCGTGTAAGAACTCTAGACATAAACTATATCGAATGTCAGTGCGCATGCCGCTGTAGGCCTATACATTTAGAAGGCGGGAATGTGCACCGGGCACATCTCGTTCTCCGGGTGACGTATCATCGTACACATGTACACTCGAAGAACCCGACAATGACAGTTCATGAATTTACTCAGACAAATGACCTAGCTGCACTTAGCCAAGAACTGTAGCTAACATCAATCATACCGCACACGACAGGTGACCGCCGACAGCTGCGGCAACTCCCGAGATCAAAGAAGGGGGGGGGGGGCACCTGCTGTTTGTAGGACGAGTGCACTGCAGCAAGTGCAGAACTAACATACGCACTACCCGCCAGATTACGGTATATCAAGCTCTACTTGTGCCTAGCACTCAGCAGGGTTCTATTAACTGACTAGTTTGTATTGTTGTTACAACGTTATGAGGTCTCATTGAAACAGTCAGTTTTTGTTCAGAACATCTACGCGAAACCGACCTGTTATACTCGTCCTCAGCGGTTCTGAGACGGGACCGACATTAAAGTGACTCTCCGATACACGATGATACACAGTCCATAATGTTGAGAGCCAGGTTTTAACACCAAATATGCCATGCCTGCCGTAACCGAGTGTTGAATTCGGGCCGCCGGCGTGGGAGGCGGATGCGCTAACCATTACACTATCCGCACCTCACATCTAACTAAATACATGTACTTAACATACAGTTACGCCTACTGCGAAAAATACGTTTACTAAGGCGACAGATAACAGATAAACTGTTACTGAAAACGGCGATACACAAACTTATATGTAATTCAATTTATTGTTGTTTTGTTGAAACTCGGCGGTTCCCAAACCAGGGAAGGCGAGAGGTGTACCAGAGGGATCGTGTATACGTAATGGGTTGAATGAAACTAAAAATGTCATCCTCATATCGGTCCGCGCGCACGCACGCACGCACGCACGCACGCACGCACACAAAGCAGTTTAATGTGCTTAAATTAAAATACATGCTTTGTTTGAGTAGCCGTGTTTCTTATTCTTTTAGTTGGGAGATTGGAACAAAGCATGCACTAAACAAAACAGCACGCACGCACGCACACACGCACGCACGCACGCACACACACACACAAACCATTGGGATGTTGGATTAGTGAGCCTGCAAACTCAACTGTACAAAACGCAACCGCGAATCACCCGCGCTCCGTGCCTGGGACAAGTGAGTTCCAGACAGACCCCGAGTGCCGCAGCGAGTGTCCGGTCCTACGTAATTGCATGGCAGACACGGTTAGTTGCATAAATACGGTAATTACGTGACATATACAGTTAGCTGCATAAATAACTTGGTGAAATTAGGGCCCACCATTCCTCTGGGTTCTCGCTACTGTCGCCAGCGTTACAATATAAATGTCAACAGTGTCAATTCTCGGGTGAGCAAGTACAAAGACACCGCGAGCCACCGAGCCGTGAAGTCGGTGCATTTGCAACAATTATCTGATGGCAACAAAGGTGTCACAGACAAGACAGATGGCGCCCTGTCGGTTATAAACTAATTACCATCCGAAGTCCAACATTCGTGTTTAGGCGACAACGATCGAACATTATTAATTATAGAATATTTCTGCGCAGAGGGCTATGATACTATTTTACACTTGTCCGTGATATTATGTTGCATCCTTACTTAACTAGCCAAAACATTGGTTTGAAAATGCAGAGTAGAAACCATGATGTGTTTTATATGGGTAGAAACTACATGCGTACTATATGAATACCTCGTACAAATAATATAGACCTGCGTGGTGGCATCATTTTATACTACCGTACATCTAGTTCACTCAGTGCACTAACAGAAACGTCATTCGCAGGACAAAAATGTATAAAATAGGGCGTTCAGTTTCACCAGACACTATATATGCTGGGTCATTTGTATTCATGGTTATGAAACTTACGCCTGTTACAACCGATAATGTAATAATCGCCCGGTAATGTAATAACTACCCGATAATGTAATAAAATCAACCGATAATGTAATAACCACCCTATAATGTAATAACATCAACCGATAATGTAATAAACTTGCTAACCGATAATGTAATAATTTTCAACCGATAATGTAATAAACTCCTCTTGCCTGATAATGTAATAACTTTCGCCTGATAATGTAATAACGTACACATTTCTCGTAGGACTTAGTCGTTTTCGTGGATTTCATGTTGGTTTCTTGTACTTAGTCGATTTCGTCGATTTCGTCGACTTCTTCTATTTCGCAATACCACAACCTTTGCTAGCGGAATCAATTTAGATTACATCCAATATGCTGGTTCCAATTCGGAAGTCATATTTATCCCAGCAGGTCAGGATTTTGAGTTATACATTCTCTTTCCATTTATTAATGACGGGTTGGTGTAATACAACTGTGGGCTTCATTGATAACGAAATTGTCGGCCCAAATCCTGGTATCGATGATCTCACAAATGTTCCCTTTCCATGCTATAATGTCAGGGTATCGAATGCCCACAGGCGTGGGGTTTGCTGGTTCAATCCTAGTGTGAAACCCAGATGAAGAAATGGTTTCTTAAAGAATGTGTTATGTATACGATGTTTGTAATTCTCCCGTGATGTGCTCAAGATACATACATACATACATACATACATACACACAAATATATATATATATATACATATATATATATATGTATATATATATATATATATATATGTATATATATATATATGTGTATATTTACGCGATGAAAAGCCGAACTAATCGGCGGCAGATTGCGCAAACAGATAAACATGTAATACATATATTGCAAAATATGTTTGCATTGTGGTCGAACTGCCTATGTATGATTTCGTCACAGTTATTCTTGGTACTTTATTGGTACAGTTATTCTTGATACTGTTTGGTGTTCATTTTTATTTCGCGTTATATAGATGAACGCATACTTACCTAGTGTACTTTAAGCATAGCCTAAATGAACCGATTTCGAACAGGTGAAACGGTGTTATTGCAGGTGACTGCCTTTTATTCTCAGGCATGGCGGGGTAACTCGGTTAGTATGTGTGTGTGTGCGTGCATATATATATATATATGTGTGTGTTACATGTTCCATGTTACATGTTACACGTAAATATTACATGTTACATGTTACATGTTACACGTAAATGTTACTTGTTACATGTTACATATTACATGCTACATGTTACATGTTACATGTTACACGTAACACGTAACACGTTACACGTTCCACGTTCCACGTTCCACATTCCACTTTACACGTTACACGTTACACGTTACACGTTACATGTTACATGTAACACGTAACATTTACGTGTAACATGTAACATGTTCCATGTTCCATGTTCCATGTTCCATGTTACATGTTCCATTTTACATGTTACATGTTACATGATACACGTAAATGTTCCATGTTCCATTTTACATTTTACATGTTACATGTTACATGTTACATGTTACATGTTACATGTTACATGTTACACGTAAATGTTACGTGTTACGTGTTACACGTTACACGTAACACGTAACATGTAAAATGTAACATTTACGTGTAACATGTAACATTTACGTGTAACATGTAAAATGGAACATGTAACATATATATATATATATATATATATATATATATATATGACGCATCTGTTTACAGCTTACTATTTTGACAGTCTGTGATCACAGTTAATCAGTCAACGATTCATACATTTATTTTAATTAACTTATTCATTTAATTAGCATATATTTATACTATTTTATTTTATTTACTATTTACAACATATTTATACTATTTTACTTATTTATTCATTTTTAATATAGTGTGTAGTTGTGTGCCAATTTAAGTCTGTATTTTAAAGCAACATATTTGTTTTATTAGTATATATATCCTCATTTTATCAAAGTAGTATTGTATTAACATCATGAAAGCGTCACGGCTATTTTCTCTACAATAGATACAGTCTGCACACAACTGTGATTTGTATTATATGGTATCCTGCTTGTTGTTAATTGATATTGGCTGCACCGAAACAACGACACGACCTTTGTGTTGCTCGGTCATACATCTGTCTCAAGCCCACATTGTAGGCCACCGTGCAACCTTTTCGACGATGGTTGCAAAGGTGAGTTAAGCGAGCGATATATTTTATGGAGCCTTCTTGCGTCATGTACAATTTACACCTACGTAAGTGCTCTGTTTTCCTGTTTTCCTGCATTCCTTACACTTCCCACGTAATATGCGAAAGATGTGTAGCTGCTGAGGCGTACGTATTTATCGATTTCGCAGTTTGTGTCTCGCCGTTCTACCGTCCCTTCATGTGCCGTATATTAATCATTTAATCAAACTTCGTTTTAATACTCAGGAATACAAGCATGGACCGAATTGCCACGAAATATACAGTGTTCAGAACATGAGTCAGAGTCAATTTAAATGTCTGGTGAAACAGTTTTTGTTCAATTATCTGAATGATCAGGAAGCCAGTTCATTTGCTTATTTTTAATCGTAATTAATGTATGAGGTACTTTTTAATTTTTGACCTATAGGGGTTTTTGATCAGGATATTATTTCCCTCCTTTTTAATAGTGTAATTATCAATGTATTTTATATGAGGTAATTATTTATCCCACTTTATTTATTATTATTGTTTTTTATGTTATATGTGTCACATTCTGTCAATGTCTGTCATGTATCTGTCTGTGTCTATACAAGGACCACAATGGAAATAAGCGCTTGTTTTTGTGAAATCGTTATATTTTATTATTTAGTAATTACGTTTTATGTATACATTATGTTTACATTTTATATTGAATGAAATCAATAAAAAAAACGTCTAACAACAGTAGAGTGTTCACATACGTAACTTCTGTTGACCTTTTCAATCATGTCGCTGATCGTGATATTAGCGTTCGTCATCCAGCAGCCCTTACAAAAAAGTGCCAATGGTATACCATTGAATACCATTGAATACCATTGAATACCACTGAATACCATTGGACCATTCACTGATATTTCAGCAGGACTCAGTGGTACTCTCAACGGTAATTTAAGATACCATTGAATGGTACACAGAATCCAAAATATCATTAAAAAAACATTCAGATATCATTCAAATACCGTTGGCCATTATACTACCTAGTACCATTCAATGGTATTTGAATTGTATTTTTTTGTAAGGGAGGCGTTGATATATCTATATTGATGAGTATGGATGTGTTATAACGAGAACACTGTAATACTTGTACCTCTTCATCAAGTAGATGGTCATTGGGGTCCCCAGACGCCGTAACGAGGATTGGTATGTTGTGGGTTTCCAAGCGGACGTCATTGTAAGACTGGATGTTGCGTGGTACAACTCACTGAACATGGCCATATGGTGCAGGATTTGAGGAATTTAAGGACAACGAAATTCCCCTGGTTACACCCTTGTCCTATTTAGAAACTGTATACAAACATGCGGATGAAGATACCTCCTCCTCCTGTTCCCAGAAAGCCCCCCTGCCCCGTCTTAAGATCTCGCTGTGAACACCTTCGCTACAGCTAGAACAGGCGGTATGATGAATACGTTCCGTCTGATCAACATTAGTTATAATTAATGAAACGTTGACCTTAGTGTGACAGGTGCCACCTAAACACCATATGTCATATGGTGAAAAATGTGTCTCCTTTGTACGTTTCCAATGAGTTTAGCCAGTGACACATATTCATATATAAAATATACATACATCATGTTAATGTGACCAACTGGATTTTCTGGCGGGCCTGTCGTTACACTAGTGGCGACACGTGGTGGGCCGGGACTATACTATACAGAAGTACGTGTTTTTCTGAATCTGAATGAGACCAAGCCATTATATTGGTTGTGGCATACAGCAGGGGCTGCGTGCGCATATCATTGTGTGTGTGTGTGTGTGTGTGTGTGTGTGTGTGTGCGCGCGCGCGCGCGCGCGCGTGTGCGTGCATGCTTGAAGAGACAAGTCTACAATTCCGTACTTCCAGCACTGACATACGGACGGGAAACATGGGCACTCACCACCCAAACAAAGAACAATATAGCAGATACGAGATAACCGACGGACACTGCGTATCATCACCTGGAAACCCTACGAAAGGAAAAGACCTAGAGGAAGATATATATATATATATATATATATATATATATATATATATATATATATATACATACATACATATATGTGTGGTGTGTGTGGAGTGCGTGCATGCTTGCGTGCGTGCGTGCATGAACAACACTCGCAGAGCACACGGAACATCAACGGCCCTTGCCGATTTCTTAGAGGTGCACGGCTTATTTGTATGCAACACCGCATTTCAACATGCCGCTCATCACAGAACAACATGGCAAGGACAGACATATTATAAATATATGGCAAGAACAGCGGCAGACCGTGCTCATATACAACGTGATCGATTTTGTCATCTGCCAACGGACACACAAATGGCTATAATATTGGCCGACTCACGATCATACGCTGGCATATTACTCGATAGTGACCACCGACTACTGGTCGTGAAACTCGATTTCAGATAAATGTTTAACGTCTCGGGGGCTGCATTGAGAAGTCGCTGTCGTCGAAACGCACCCGATACAACACGGACTTATTGTCCAGCGAGCCACACCACGCACGGTTTTGCACTGTAGTTTTGGAAGCATTGCCAGAAATTGACACCTCTGCCAGTGCGAAATGGGAGACTGTAGAACAGGTCCTTGTGTCGACCATTGGTCAGATCGCATCGCCGGCCACACGAGATGTCATGTACCAAATTGAGCTGAAATGGCAGCAATAACAGCAGAGCAAAGGACACTCAAATTGTGGCTACAGAACACCACACCGAAACAAGATTAGACTGGCTGGCGTCAGACGTTGCCAAAGTCATGATTCGCGACGAAGCCGGACGTGTATATCACTTGTCCCACCCGGACATGTGATACGCAACATAGCCGAATTCAATGCGCGTGTCAAGGATCATTTCGAAAAGCAGTTCCGTGATCCAACTGTAGAAGCGTTGCCAGCTTTTCCAGGAAGGCAGTTACGACTGGTACGTATTACTCCCGAAGAAGTTCAGTGTGCATATTGAACAGTGGTTGAACTAGCGGGTATATACGACATGCCGGCCGAGTATCGACAACGCTACGTTGCAACGGGTACTTGACCAGCTGTGATGGAAAAAAGTACTTGACCAAATGCAATGGAAGAAGTAACTGCCCAGCTACAATGGCATATGTATTTGACCAGCTGCAATGGAAGTAGTTCTTGTCTACCAGGTAATTGTGATGGAACACATATTTGCCCAGCTGTGGCAGAACAAGTACTTCTCCAGCTGTGATTGAAAGGTACTTCACCAGATATGATAGAAATTAGAACAGGTACTTTTGTGTGACAGGATGACAACATAATACTTCTTCCTGTTTCCCCCACGTATTGAGCCAGTCTTCCGTGATATGGTTGTACTCCTCCTCCAGGGACTTCAAGTCCTCCTCGCGCTCGTTCACTGGCTTCTTCTCCTTCGTGTAAACATTGTCTCTCATCTCGCAGTCCACCTGAAATAAAGAACAATAATTATTACTAATTATGCATGCTGTCTAACATTATATATTCTTCCTTAAGAAAATATCCACGTGAAGACAAACTATGAAATTACTACACGTCTACAATCTCATTCTCCTCATAAAGAAAAACTTCAAAATCAGTACACATGTCTACAATCTCATTCTCCACCTGAAGAAAAACTACGAAATTAGTACACATGCCTACAATCCCATTCTCCACCTGAAGAAAAACTACGAAATTAGTACACATGCCTACAATCTCATTCTCCACCTGAAGAAAAACTACGAAATTAGTACACATGCCTACAATCCCATTCTCCACCTGAAGAAAAACTACGAAATTAGTACACATGCCTACAATCTCATTCTCCACCTGAAGAAAAACTACGAAATTAGTACACATGTCTACAATCTCATTCTCCACCTGAAGAAAAACTACGAAATTAGTACACATGTCTACAATCTCATTCTCCACCTGAAGAAAAACTACGAAATTAGTACACATGCCTACAATCCCATTCTCCACCTGAAGAAAAACTACGAAATTAGTACACATGCCTACAATCTCATTCTCCACCTGAAGAAAAACTACGAAATTAGTACACATGTCTACAATCTCATTCTCCACCTGAAGAAAAACTACGAAATTAGTACACATGTCTACAATCTCATTCTCCACCTGAAGAAAAACTACGAAATTAGTACACATGCCTACAATCCCATTCTCCACCTGAAGAAAAACAATGAAATTAGTACATATGCCTACAATCCCTTTCTCCGCCTAGCGAAAAATTACGAAATAAGTACACATGCCTACAATCCCATCCTCATCCTAATGAAAAACTACGAAATTAGTACGTGTACATGTCTACAATCTCATTCTCCACCTGAAAAAAAACTACGAAATTAGTACACATGCCTACAATCCCATTCTCTATCTGAAGAAAAACAATGAAATTAGTACACATGCCTACAATCCCTTTCTCCGCCTAGCGAAAAATTACGAAATAAGTACACATGGCTACAATCCCATCCTCCACCTAAAGAAAAACTATGAAATTAGTACACATGCCTAAAATCTCATTCTTCACCTGAAGAAAAAAACAATGAAATTAGTACACATGCCTACAATCCCATTCTCCACCTAGAGAAAAACAACAAAATTAGTACACATGCCTACAACCTCATTCTCCACCTGAAGAAAAACATTGAAATTAGTACACATGCCTACAATCCCATTCTCCACCTGAAGAAAAACAATGAAATTAGTACACATGCCTACAATCCCATTCTCCACCTAAAGAAAAACTACGAAATTAGAACACATGGCTACAATCCCATTCTCCACCTGAAGAAAAACAATGAAATTAGTACACATGCCTACAATCCCATTCTCCACCTAAAGAAAAAGTACGAAATTAGTACATATGCCTACAATCTCATTCTCCACCTGAAGAAAAACAATGAAATTAGTACACATGCCTACAATCCCATTCTCTACCTAAAGAAAAACTACGAAATTGGTACACATGCCTACAATCTCATTCTCCACCTGAAGAAAAACAATGAAATTAGTACACATGTCTACAATCTCATTCTCCACCTGAAGAAAAACTACGAAATTAGTACACATGCCTACAATCCCATTCTCCACCTGAAGAAAAACAATGAAATTAGTACACATGCCTACAATCCCTTTCTCCGCCTAGCGAAAAATTACGAAATAAGTACACATGCCTACAATCCCATCCTCATCCTAATGAAAAACTACGAAATTAGTACGTGTACATGTCTACAATCTCATTCTCCACCTGAAAAAAAACTACGAAATTAGTACACATGCCTACAATCCCATTCTCTATCTGAAGAAAAACAATGAAATTAGTACACATGCCTACAATCCCTTTCTCCGCCTAGCGAAAAATTACGAAATAAGTACACATGGCTACAATCCCATCCTCCACCTAAAGAAAAACTATGAAATTAGTACACATGCCTAAAATCTCATTCTTCACCTGAAGAAAAAAACAATGAAATTAGTACACATGCCTACAATCCCATTCTCCACCTAGAGAAAAACAACAAAATTAGTACACATGCCTACAACCTCATTCTCCACCTGAAGAAAAACATTGAAATTAGTACACATGCCTACAATCCCATTCTCCACCTGAAGAAAAACAATGAAATTAGTACACATGCCTACAATCCCATTCTCCACCTAAAGAAAAACTACGAAATTAGAACACATGGCTACAATCCCATTCTCCACCTGAAGAAAAACAATGAAATTAGTACACATGCCTACAATCCCATTCTCCACCTAAAGAAAAAGTACGAAATTAGTACATATGCCTACAATCTCATTCTCCACCTGAAGAAAAACAATGAAATTAGTACACATGCCTACAATCCCATTCTCTACCTAAAGAAAAACTACGAAATTGGTACACATGCCTACAATCTCATTCTCCACCTGAAAAAAACCCAATGAAATTAGTATACATGCCTACAAGCCCATTCTAAACCTAAGGAAAAACTACGAAAGTAGTACACATTCCTACAATCTTATTCTCCACCTAAAGAAAAACAATGAAATGAGTACACATGCCTACAATCCAATTCTCCACCTAAAGAAAAACTACGAAATTAGTACACATACCTACAATCTCATTCTCCACCTGAAGAAAAACAATGAAATGAGTACATATGCCTACAATCTCCTTTTCCACCTGAAGAAAAACTACGAAATTAGTACACATGCCTACAATCTCATTCTCCACCTGAAGAAAAACTACAAAATTAGTACACATTTCTACAATCTCATTCTCCACCTGAAGAAAAACTACAAAATTAGTCAACATGTTTACAATCTCATTCCCCACCTGAAGAGAAACTACAAAATTAGTACACATTTCTACAATCTCCTACTCTTCTTTTTCTTCTTCGCCTTTTCCCACTAGGTGGGGTCAGTGGCCCGAATTCTTGATTTCCAGAATGTTCTGTCCTGTGCATCCTTCGGGTGATTCGCAGTGCCTGCATATCCCTTTGGACGCCATCCATTCATCCATCTCCCTCTTGGTCTCCCCCTTGGCCTTTTTCCTGGCACTCTCATGTCACCAACTGCTCTCACTTCGTTTTCTTCCATTCTCTGCATTTGTCTATATGTCTCATTTCTCTTACTTTCCCTTGTATGCTACTCACACGTAGCTCCTTTCTGATGTCCACACTCTTTACTGTGTCTCTCAATGTTACTCCTTTTATTCTTCTCAACATCCTCATTTCTGTTTTCTCGAGAATCTGTTCCTCCTTCTTTCTAACTGTCTAGCTTTCTGCTCCATACAGAAGTACTGGTCTAATGACAGTCATGTAGAGCTTGATCTTTAATTTCCTTGGCATATTCTTGTCACTGATAACTCCGGATAGGTATCTCCACTTGCCCCACGCTGCACTAACTCTTGCTCTTACTGCTTCCTCTGATCCTCCATCACTGATGGTGACACCTAAATATTTGAGTTTATTCACCTGTCTGAGGCTCGTGCCTTGGCTGTCTTTGATGTTTACTTTTGTTCCTTTTCTGCTTCTGACCATCACTTCCGTTTTCCTGATATTGAATTTTAGTCCCTTGCTCTCCATCCCAATGTCTGAACTCTTCGCTGATGACATCTAATAATACGATAAACAGGAATGGGCTTAGCCCTGATCCCTGGTATAGGCCAACTTTGATGGGAAACTCATCAGTTCTGCCATGCGTGGTTCTCACTACTGTTGATGCTCCACGGTATGTTGTTTCTACTAGCCTCACTAGCTTCTCTGGGACCCCTCTCCTTCTCAGACACCAATACACCAGATCCCTGGGCACCCTGTCATATGCTGTTTCCAAATCAACGAAGGTAAGGAACAACTCCTTGTGCACTTCTAGGTGTTTTTCTTGCAGTTGTTTTATGATAAATACTGGATCTGTTGTACCTTTCCCTGGACTAAATCCAAATTGCATGTTGTTGACTGTGACCAGTTTTCTGAGTCTGCACTCTAGGATCTTCTCAAACATCTTCATACCATGTTCCAACAACTAAAGTTCTCACATTCTAGTGGGTCCCCCTTTTGCTTGTATATGGGGACGATCTCACTTTTCTTCCACTCTTCTGGCATCTGTTCCTCTTCCCAAACTCTCTTTAGTATTTCATGCATCATGTCCACTCCACTCTCCCCTAGGTGTTTGATAAGGTCTATCGGAGGCCTGAGGATCCTGGGGATTTTCCCTTCTTCATTCTTTCTATGGCGTTCTTCACCTCTTCCCTTGATATTTCATGGACTGGTACTTCTACTGCTGGTACTTCTCCAAGCTGTTCCCTGGCGTTTTCTACATTTATTAGGTTGCTGAAATACTCTCTCCACCTCACTTTGATCTATACTTCATCTGTTAGCATATCGCCTGTTTGGTCTTTAATCACATTTACTTCCCCAATGTCTCTCTGTTTTGCCACTTTGTAGATCATCCGCTCACCTTCCTCTGTTCCCATCTTTGTATGCCTCGTTTTAGCTTTGGCCACAGCAGCTTTTGCCTCTCTCTTCATGTTCTCATAGGCCTCCTTCAGTTCGTTTCCACCCTGCATCTGCCATTTCTTGAATGCATCCCTTTTCCTTCTCATGCTCTCCTGTACCTCTTCATTCCACCACCAGGTCTCCCTCTTCAGGTGTTTCCCTCCTTTGGTGGCTCCACATAGCTCTTCTGCTGTCCTCATGACGACTTTCTTAAATAATTACCATCTTTCTTCTGCATTATTGTCTGTCTCCAGCTGGTATTCCTCTTCCACTTTGTCTCTATATTCCATCACTTTTTCTTCCTTCAGAATCCAGATCTTAATCCTTTTTTCTCTGGTCCTTCTCCTATATTTTGCTTCTTTTGTCCTCAGGACTGCACATAGCAGCCGATGCTGAGATACAACCTCCTCTCCTGGTATTACCTTGCAGTCTCGCATTTCCTTCAGATCAGCTCTTTGTTTCATGATGAAATCAATTTGTGAGCTGTTCCCTCCACTCTTATAAGTGATTAGATGCTCTTCCTTTTTGTTGAAGGTGTTCACTAGTGCCAAGTCTAGGCTCTCCATGCTTTCCAAGATGTTCTCCCCTTCTCTGGTCCTTTGGCCATAGCCTGTTCCTCCACGTACTCTTTGAAAAACAACTGGGTTTTTTCCCACATGTCCATTTAGGTCAGCTCCTACTACAATCTTCTTTGTTCTCGGCACTCTCGTCAACAGATCTTCCCAGTCTTTCAAAAAACCCTCCTTTATCGCCTCTGTTTCTCCACTCTGTGGGGCATATGCTGACACTATGTTGAATAGTTTTCCAACTATCACCAGTTTTAGCTTAATTAGTCTGTCTGATGGTCTTGACACTTCAACTACTTTCTCTTTAAACTCTAAGCTCAGGTTGACCCCCACTCCATTTCTACTGCTCTTCTCTCTACTGTCTAGGATCTTAAATCCTTCTCCCAACTATCTTGCACTCTTGCCGGTCCACTTAATTTCCTGCACACATAGGATTCCTGTGTTCCTTCTTTTGCACACCTCTACCAGCTCTCTCCCTCTCCCAGTCATCGATCCCACATTCCAGCTTCCGATCTTGACATTTCTTTCCACTATCTTCTTTAGCTGCGGCCGTGGTCTCCGCAGTGCCCCTCGTCCACATCTCATGTCTGCCTGGGGCTACTGGCATGCGTCACCTCCAGGGGATTAAATTACAACACGTCTACAATCTCATTCTCCTCATAAAGAAAAACTACACATTTAGTACACATGTCTACAATCTCATTCTCCATCTGAAGAAAAACTACAAAATTAGAACACATGTCTACAATCTCATTCTCCACCTGAAGAAAAACTACAAAATTAGAACACATGTCTACATTCTCATTCTCCACCTGAAGAAAAACTACAAAATTAGTACACATGTCTACAATCTCATTCTCCACCTGAAGAAAAACTACAAAATTAGAACACATGTCTACATTCTCATTCTCCACGTGAAGAAAAACTACAAAATTAGTACACATGTCTACAATCTCATTCTCCACGTGAAGAAAAACTACAAAATTAGTACATATGCCTATAATCTCATTCTCCACGTGAAGAAAAACTACAAAATTAGTACACATGCCTATAATCTCATTCTCCACCTGAAGAAAAACTACAAAATTAGTACACATGTCTACAATCTCATTCTCCACCTGAAGAAAAACTACAAAATTAGTACACATGCCTATAATCTCATTCTCCACCTGAAGAAAAACTACAAAATTAGTACACATGTCTACAATCTCATTCTCCACCTGAAGAAAAACTATGAAATTAGTACACATGCCTATAATCGCATTCTCCACCTGAAGAAAAACTACGAAATTAGTACACATGTCTACAATCTCATTCTCCACATGAAGAAAAACTACAAAATTAGTACACATGCGTATAATCTCATTCTCCACCTGAAGAAAAACTACAAAATTAGTACACATGTCTACAATCTCATTCTCCACCTGAAGAAAAACTATGAAATTAGTACACATGTCTCCAATCTCATTCTCCACCTGAAGAAAAACTATGAAATTAGTACATATGTCTACAATCTCATTCTCCGCCTGAAGAAAAACTATGAAATTAGTACACATGTCTACAATCTCATCCTCCACCTGAAGAAAAACTACAAAATTAGTACACATGTCTACAATCTCATTCTCCACCTGAAGAAAAACTATGAAATTAGTACACATGTCTACAATCTCATTCTACGCCTGAAGAAAAACAATGGAATTAGTACATATGTCTACAATCTCATTCTCCACCTGAAGAAAAACTATGAAATTAGTACATATGTCTCCAATCTCATTCTCCACCTGAAGAAAAACTATGAAATTAGTAAATATGTCTACAATCTCATTCTCCACCTGAAGAAAAACTATGAAATTAGTACACATGCCTACAATCACATTCTCCACCTGAAGAAAAACTATGAAATTAGTACACATGTCTACAATCACATTCTCCACCTGAAGAAAAACGATGAAATTAGTACACATGTCTACAATCAATGTCTCCACCTGAAGAAAAACTATGAAATGAGTACACATGTCTACAATCACATTCTCCATCTGAAGAAAAACTATGAAATTAGTACACATGTCTACAATCACATTCTCCACCTGAGGAAAAACTATGAAATTAGTATGTACATGTCTACAATCACATTCTCCACCTGAAGAAAAACGATGAAATTAGTACATATGCCTACAATCTCATTCTCCACCTGAAGAAAAACACTGAAACCAGTACACATGCCTACAATCCCATTCTCCACCTGAAGAAAAACAATGAAATTAGTACACATGCCTACAATCCCTTTCTCCGCCTAGCGAAAAATTACGAAATAAGTACACATGCCTAACAATCCCATCCTCCACCTAATGAAAAACTACGAAATTAGTACGTGTACATGTCTACAATCTCATTCTCCACCTGAAAAAAAACTACGAAATTAGTACACATGCCTACAATCCCATTCTCTATCTGAAGAAAAACAATGAAATTAGTACACATGCCTACAATCCCTTTCTCCGCCTAAAGAAAAATTACGAAATAAGTACACATGGCTACAATCCCATCCTCCACCTGAAGAAAAACTATGAAATTAGTACACATGCCTATAATCTCATTCTCCACCTGAAGAAAAACTACAAAATTAGTACACATGTCTACAATCTCATTCTCCACCTGAAAAAAAACTATGAAATTAGTACACATGTCTACAATCTCATTCTCCACCTGAAGAAAAACTACAAAATTAGTACACATGTCTACAATCTCATTCTCCACCTGAAGAAAAACTACAAAATTAGTACACATGCGTATAATCTCATTCTCCACCTGAAGAAAAACTACAAAATTAGTACACATGCGTATAATCTCATTCTCCATCTGAAGAAAAACTATGAAATTAGTACACATGTCTACAATCTCATTCTCCACCTGAAGAAAAACTACAAAATTAGTACACATGTCTACAATCTCATTCTCCACCTGAAGAAAAACTATGAAATTAGTACACATGTCTCCAATCTCATTCTCCACCTGAAGAAAAACTATGAAATTAGTACACATGTCTACAATCTCATTCTCCACCTGAAGAAAAACTACAAAATTAGTACACATGTCTACAATCTCATTCTCCACCTGAAGAAAAACTATGAAATTAGTACACATGTCTACAATCTCATTCTCCACCTGAAGAAAAACAATGGAATTAGTACACATGTCTACAATCTCATTCTCCACCTGAAGAAAAACTATGAAATTAGTACATATGTCTCCAATCTCATTCTCCACCTGAAGAAAAACTATGAAATTAGTAAATATGTCTACAATCTCATTCTCCACCTGAAGAAAAACTATGAAATTAGTACACATGCCTACAATCACATTCTCCACCTGAAGAAAAACTATGAAATTAGTACACATGCCTACAATCACATTCTCCACCTGAAGAAAAACTATGAAATTAGTACACATGTCTACAATCACATTCTCCACCTGAAGAAAAACGATGAAATTAGTACACATGTCTACAATCACATTCTCCACCTGAAGAAAAACGATGAAATTAGTACACATGTCTACAATCACATTCTCCACCTGAAGAAAAACTATGAAATTAGTACACATGTCTACAATCACATTCTCCACCTGAAGAAAAACTATGAAATTAGTACACATGTCTACAATCACATTCTCCACCTGAGGAAAAACTATGAAATTAGTATGTACATGTCTACAATCACATTCTCCACCTGAAGAAAAACGATGAAATTAGTACATATGCCTACAATCTCATTCTCCACCTGAAGAAAAACACTGAAACCAGTACACATGCCTACAATCCCATTCTCAACCTGAAGAAAAACAATGAAATTAGTACATATGCCTACAATCCCTTTCTCCGCCTAGCGAAAAATTACGAAATAAGTACACATGCCTACAATCCCATCCTCCACCTAATGAAAAACTACGAAATTAGTACGTGTACATATCTACAATCTCATTCTCCACCTGAAAAAAAACTACGAAATTAGTACACATGCCTACAATCCCATTCTCTATCTGAAGAAAAACAATGAAATTAGTACACATGCCTACAATCACATTCTCCACCTGAAGAAAAACGATGAAATTAGTACACATGTCTACAATCACATTCTCCACCTGAAGAAAAACTATGAAATTAGTACACATGTCTACAATCACATTCTCCACCTGAAGAAAAACGATGAAATTAGTACACATGTCTACAATCACATTCTCCACCTGAAGAAAAACTATGAAATTAGTACACATGTCTACAATCACATTCTCCACCTGAAGAAAAACTATGAAATTAGTACACATGTCTACAATCACATTCTCCACCTGAGGAAAAACTATGAAATTAGTATGTACATGTCTACAATCACATTCTCCACCTGAAGAAAAACGATGAAATTAGTACATATGCCTACAATCACATTCTCCACCTGAAGAAAAACTATGAAATTAGTACACGTCTACAATCACATTCTCCACCTGAAGAAAAACGATGAAATTAGTACACATGTCTACAATCACATTCTCCACCTGAAGAAAAACTATGAAATTAGTACACATGTCTACAATCACATTCTCCACCTGAAGAAAAACTATGACATTAGTACACATGTCTACAATCACATTCTCCACCTGAGGAAAAACTATGAAATTAGTATGTACATGTCTACAATCACATTCTCCACCTGAAGAAAAACGATGAAATTAGTACATATGCCTACAATCTCATTCTCCACCTGAAGAAAAACACTGAAACCAGTACACATGCCTACAATCCCATTCTCAACCTGAAGAAAAACAATGAAATTAGTACACATGCCTACAATCCCTTTCTCCGCCTAGCGAAAAATTACGAAATAAGTACACATGCCTACAATCCCATCCTCCACCTAATGAAAAACTACGAAATTAGTACGTGTACATGTCTACAATCTCATTCTCCACCTGAAAAAAAACTACGAAATTAGTACACATGCCTACAATCCCATTCTCTATCTGAAGAAAAACAATGAAATTAGTACACATGCCTACAATCCCTTTCTCCGCCTAAAGAAAAATTACGAAATAAGTACACATGGCTACAATCCCATCCTCCACCTGAAGAAAAACTATGAAATTAGTACACATGCCTATAATCTCATTCTCCACCTGAAGAAAAACTACAAAATTAGTACACATGTCTACAATCTCATTCTCCACCTGAAAAAAAACTATGAAATTAGTACACATGTCTACAATCTCATTCTCCACCTGAAGAAAAACTACAAAATTAGTACACATGTCTACAATCTCATTCTCCACCTGAAGAAAAACTACAAAATTAGTACACATGCGTATAATCTCATTCTCCACCTGAAGAAAAACTACAAAATTAGTACACATGCGTATAATCTCATTCTCCATCTGAAGAAAAACTATGAAATTAGTACACATGTCTACAATCTCATTCTCCACTTGAAGAAAAACTACAAAATTAGTACACATGTCTACAATCTCATTCTCCACCTGAAGAAAAACTATGAAATTAGTACACATGTCTCCAATCTCATTCTCCACCTGAAGAAAAACTATGAAATTAGTACACATGTCTACAATCTCATTCTCCACCTGAAGAAAAACTACAAAATTAGTACACATGTCTACAATCTCATTCTCCACCTGAAGAAAAACTATGAAATTAGTACACATGTCTACAATCTCATTCTCCACCTGAAGAAAAACAATGGAATTAGTACACATGTCTACAATCTCATTCTCCACCTGAAGAAAAACTATGAAATTAGTACATATGTCTCCAATCTCATTCTCCACCTGAAGAAAAACTATGAAATTAGTAAATATGTCTACAATCTCATTCTCCACCTGAAGAAAAACTATGAAATTAGTACACATGCCTACAATCACATTCTCCACCTGAAGAAAAACTATGAAATTAGTACACATGCCTACAATCACATTCTCCACCTGAAGAAAAACTATGAAATTAGTACACATGTCTACAATCACATTCTCCACCTGAAGAAAAACGATGAAATTAGTACACATGTCTACAATCACATTCTCCACCTGAAGAAAAACGATGAAATTAGTACACATGTCTACAATCACATTCTCCACCTGAAGAAAAACTATGAAATTAGTACACATGTCTACAATCACATTCTCCACCTGAAGAAAAACTATGAAATTAGTACACATGTCTACAATCACATTCTCCACCTGAGGAAAAACTATGAAATTAGTATGTACATGTCTACAATCACATTCTCCACCTGAAGAAAAACGATGAAATTAGTACATATGCCTACAATCTCATTCTCCACCTGAAGAAAAACACTGAAACCAGTACACATGCCTACAATCCCATTCTCAACCTGAAGAAAAACAATGAAATTAGTACATATGCCTACAATCCCTTTCTCCGCCTAGCGAAAAATTACGAAATAAGTACACATGCCTACAATCCCATCCTCCACCTAATGAAAAACTACGAAATTAGTACGTGTACATATCTACAATCTCATTCTCCACCTGAAAAAAAACTACGAAATTAGTACACATGCCTACAATCCCATTCTCTATCTGAAGAAAAACAATGAAATTAGTACACATGCCTACAATCACATTCTCCACCTGAAGAAAAACGATGAAATTAGTACACATGTCTACAATCACATTCTCCACCTGAAGAAAAACTATGAAATTAGTACACATGTCTACAATCACATTCTCCACCTGAAGAAAAACGATGAAATTAGTACACATGTCTACAATCACATTCTCCACCTGAAGAAAAACTATGAAATTAGTACACATGTCTACAATCACATTCTCCACCTGAAGAAAAACTATGAAATTAGTACACATGTCTACAATCACATTCTCCACCTGAGGAAAAACTATGAAATTAGTATGTACATGTCTACAATCACATTCTCCACCTGAAGAAAAACGATGAAATTAGTACATATGCCTACAATCACATTCTCCACCTGAAGAAAAACTATGAAATTAGTACACGTCTACAATCACATTCTCCACCTGAAGAAAAACGATGAAATTAGTACACATGTCTACAATCACATTCTCCACCTGAAGAAAAACTATGAAATTAGTACACATGTCTACAATCACATTCTCCACCTGAAGAAAAACTATGACATTAGTACACATGTCTACAATCACATTCTCCACCTGAGGAAAAACTATGAAATTAGTATGTACATGTCTACAATCACATTCTCCACCTGAAGAAAAACGATGAAATTAGTACATATGCCTACAATCTCATTCTCCACCTGAAGAAAAACACTGAAACCAGTACACATGCCTACAATCCCATTCTCAACCTGAAGAAAAACAATGAAATTAGTACACATGCCTACAATCCCTTTCTCCGCCTAGCGAAAAATTACGAAATAAGTACACATGCCTACAATCCCATCCTCCACCTAATGAAAAACTACGAAATTAGTACGTGTACATGTCTACAATCTCATTCTCCACCTGAAAAAAAACTACGAAATTAGTACACATGCCTACAATCCCATTCTCTATCTGAAGAAAAACAATGAAATTAGTACACATGCCTACAATCACATTCTCCACCTGAAGAAAAACGATGAAATTAGTACACATGTCTACAATCACATTCTCCACCTGAAGAAAAACTATGAAATGAGTACACATGTCTACAATCACATTCTCCATCTGAAGAAAAACTATGAAATTAGTACACATGTCTACAATCACATTCTCCACCTGAGGAAAAACTATGAAATTAGTATGTACATGTCTACAATCACATTCTCCACCTGAAGAAAAACGATGAAATTAGTACATATGCCTACAATCTCATTCTCCACCTGAAGAAAAACACTGAAACCAGTACACATGCCTACAATCCCATTCTCCACCTGAAGAAAAACAATGAAATTAGTACACATGCCTACAATCCCTTTCTCCGCCTAGCGAAAAATTACGAAATAAGTACACATGCCTACAATCCCATCCTCCACCTAATGAAAAACTACGAAATTAGTACGTGTACATGTCTACAATCTCATTCTCCACCTGAAAAAAAACTACGAAATTAGTACACATGCCTACAATCCCATTCTCTATCTGAAGAAAAACAATGAAATTAGTACACATGCCTACAATCCCTTTCTCCGCCTAAAGAAAAATTACGAAATAAGTACACATGGCTACAATCCCATCCTCCACCTGAAGAAAAACTATGAAATTAGTACACATGCCTATAATCTCATTCTCCACCTGAAGAAAAACTACAAAATTAGTACACATGTCTACAATCTCATTCTCCACCTGAAAAAAAACTATGAAATTAGTACACATGTCTACAATCTCATTCTCCACCTGAAGAAAAACTACAAAATTAGTACACATGTCTACAATCTCATTCTCCACCTGAAGAAAAACTACAAAATTAGTACACATGCGTATAATCTCATTCTCCACCTGAAGAAAAACTACAAAATTAGTACACATGCGTATAATCTCATTCTCCATCTGAAGAAAAACTATGAAATTAGTACACATGTCTACAATCTCATTCTCCACCTGAAGAAAAACTACAAAATTAGTACACATGTCTACAATCTCATTCTCCACCTGAAGAAAAACTATGAAATTAGTACACATGTCTCCAATCTCATTCTCCACCTGAAGAAAAACTATGAAATTAGTACACATGTCTACAATCTCATTCTCCACCTGAAGAAAAACTACAAAATTAGTACACATGTCTACAATCTCATTCTCCACCTGAAGAAAAACTATGAAATTAGTACACATGTCTACAATCTCATTCTCCACCTGAAGAAAAACAATGGAATTAGTACACATGTCTACAATCTCATTCTCCACCTGAAGAAAAACTATGAAATTAGTACATATGTCTCCAATCTCATTCTCCACCTGAAGAAAAACTATGAAATTAGTAAATATGTCTACAATCTCATTCTCCACCTGAAGAAAAACTATGAAATTAGTACACATGCCTACAATCACATTCTCCACCTGAAGAAAAACTATGAAATTAGTACACATGCCTACAATCACATTCTCCACCTGAAGAAAAACTATGAAATTAGTACACATGTCTACAATCACATTCTCCACCTGAAGAAAAACGATGAAATTAGTACACATGTCTACAATCACATTCTCCACCTGAAGAAAAACGATGAAATTAGTACACATGTCTACAATCACATTCTCCACCTGAAGAAAAACTATGAAATTAGTACACATGTCTACAATCACATTCTCCACCTGAAGAAAAACTATGAAATTAGTACACATGTCTACAATCACATTCTCCACCTGAGGAAAAACTATGAAATTAGTATGTACATGTCTACAATCACATTCTCCACCTGAAGAAAAACGATGAAATTAGTACATATGCCTACAATCTCATTCTCCACCTGAAGAAAAACACTGAAACCAGTACACATGCCTACAATCCCATTCTCAACCTGAAGAAAAACAATGAAATTAGTACATATGCCTACAATCCCTTTCTCCGCCTAGCGAAAAATTACGAAATAAGTACACATGCCTACAATCCCATCCTCCACCTAATGAAAAACTACGAAATTAGTACGTGTACATATCTACAATCTCATTCTCCACCTGAAAAAAAACTACGAAATTAGTACACATGCCTACAATCCCATTCTCTATCTGAAGAAAAACAATGAAATTAGTACACATGCCTACAATCACATTCTCCACCTGAAGAAAAACGATGAAATTAGTACACATGTCTACAATCACATTCTCCACCTGAAGAAAAACTATGAAATTAGTACACATGTCTACAATCACATTCTCCACCTGAAGAAAAACGATGAAATTAGTACACATGTCTACAATCACATTCTCCACCTGAAGAAAAACTATGAAATTAGTACACATGTCTACAATCACATTCTCCACCTGAAGAAAAACTATGAAATTAGTACACATGTCTACAATCACATTCTCCACCTGAGGAAAAACTATGAAATTAGTATGTACATGTCTACAATCACATTCTCCACCTGAAGAAAAACGATGAAATTAGTACATATGCCTACAATCACATTCTCCACCTGAAGAAAAACTATGAAATTAGTACACGTCTACAATCACATTCTCCACCTGAAGAAAAACGATGAAATTAGTACACATGTCTACAATCACATTCTCCACCTGAAGAAAAACTATGAAATTAGTACACATGTCTACAATCACATTCTCCACCTGAAGAAAAACTATGACATTAGTACACATGTCTACAATCACATTCTCCACCTGAGGAAAAACTATGAAATTAGTATGTACATGTCTACAATCACATTCTCCACCTGAAGAAAAACGATGAAATTAGTACATATGCCTACAATCTCATTCTCCACCTGAAGAAAAACACTGAAACCAGTACACATGCCTACAATCCCATTCTCAACCTGAAGAAAAACAATGAAATTAGTACACATGCCTACAATCCCTTTCTCCGCCTAGCGAAAAATTACGAAATAAGTACACATGCCTACAATCCCATCCTCCACCTAATGAAAAACTACGAAATTAGTACGTGTACATGTCTACAATCTCATTCTCCACCTGAAAAAAAACTACGAAATTAGTACACATGCCTACAATCCCATTCTCTATCTGAAGAAAAACAATGAAATTAGTACACATGCCTACAATCACATTCTCCACCTGAAGAAAAACGATGAAATTAGTACACATGTCTACAATCACATTCTCCACCTGAAGAAAAACTATGAAATGAGTACACATGTCTACAATCACATTCTCCATCTGAAGAAAAACTATGAAATTAGTACACATGTCTACAATCACATTCTCCACCTGAGGAAAAACTATGAAATTAGTATGTACATGTCTACAATCACATTCTCCACCTGAAGAAAAACGATGAAATTAGTACATATGCCTACAATCTCATTCTCCACCTGAAGAAAAACACTGAAACCAGTACACATGCCTACAATCCCATTCTCCACCTGAAGAAAAACAATGAAATTAGTACACATGCCTACAATCCCTTTCTCCGCCTAGCGAAAAATTACGAAATAAGTACACATGCCTACAATCCCATCCTCCACCTAATGAAAAACTACGAAATTAGTACGTGTACATGTCTACAATCTCATTCTCCACCTGAAAAAAAACTACGAAATTAGTACACATGCCTACAATCCCATTCTCTATCTGAAGAAAAACAATGAAATTAGTACACATGCCTACAATCCCTTTCTCCGCCTAAAGAAAAATTACGAAATAAGTACACATGGCTACAATCCCATCCTCCACCTGAAGAAAAACTATGAAATTAGTACACATGCCTATAATCTCATTCTCCACCTGAAGAAAAACTACAAAATTAGTACACATGTCTACAATCTCATTCTCCACCTGAAAAAAAACTATGAAATTAGTACACATGTCTACAATCTCATTCTCCACCTGAAGAAAAACTACAAAATTAGTACACATGTCTACAATCTCATTCTCCACCTGAAGAAAAACTACAAAATTAGTACACATGCGTATAATCTCATTCTCCACCTGAAGAAAAACTACAAAATTAGTACACATGCGTATAATCTCATTCTCCATCTGAAGAAAAACTATGAAATTAGTACACATGTCTACAATCTCATTCTCCACTTGAAGAAAAACTACAAAATTAGTACACATGTCTACAATCTCATTCTCCACCTGAAGAAAAACTATGAAATTAGTACACATGTCTCCAATCTCATTCTCCACCTGAAGAAAAACTATGAAATTAGTACACATGTCTACAATCTCATTCTCCACCTGAAGAAAAACTACAAAATTAGTACACATGTCTACAATCTCATTCTCCACCTGAAGAAAAACTATGAAATTAGTACACATGTCTACAATCTCATTCTCCACCTGAAGAAAAACAATGGAATTAGTACACATGTCTACAATCTCATTCTCCACCTGAAGAAAAACTATGAAATTAGTACATATGTCTCCAATCTCATTCTCCACCTGAAGAAAAACTATGAAATTAGTAAATATGTCTACAATCTCATTCTCCACCTGAAGAAAAACTATGAAATTAGTACACATGCCTACAATCACATTCTCCACCTGAAGAAAAACTATGAAATTAGTACACATGCCTACAATCACATTCTCCACCTGAAGAAAAACTATGAAATTAGTACACATGTCTACAATCACATTCTCCACCTGAAGAAAAACGATGAACTTAGTACACATGTCTACAATCACATTCTCCACCTGAAGAAAAACGATGAAATTAGTACACATGTCTACAATCACATTCTCCACCTGAAGAAAAACTATGAAATTAGTACACATGTCTACAATCACATTCTCCACCTGAAGAAAAACTATGAAATTAGTACACATGTCTACAATCACATTCTCCACCTGAGGAAAAACTATGAAATTAGTATGTACATGTCTACAATCACATTCTCCACCTGAAGAAAAACGATGAAATTAGTACATATGCCTACAATCTCATTCTCCACCTGAAGAAAAACACTGAAACCAGTACACATGCCTACAATCCCATTCTCAACCTGAAGAAAAACAATGAAATTAGTACATATGCCTACAATCCCTTTCTCCGCCTAGCGAAAAATTACGAAATAAGTACACATGCCTACAATCCCATCCTCCACCTAATGAAAAACTACGAAATTAGTACGTGTACATATCTACAATCTCATTCTCCACCTGAAAAAAAACTACGAAATTAGTACACATGCCTACAATCCCATTCTCTATCTGAAGAAAAACAATGAAATTAGTACACATGCCTACAATCACATTCTCCACCTGAAGAAAAACGATGAAATTAGTACACATGTCTACAATCACATTCTCCACCTGAAGAAAAACTATGAAATTAGTACACATGTCTACAATCACATTCTCCACCTGAAGAAAAACGATGAAATTAGTACACATGTCTACAATCACATTCTCCACCTGAAGAAAAACTATGAAATTAGTACACATGTCTACAATCACATTCTCCACCTGAAGAAAAACTATGAAATTAGTACACATGTCTACAATCACATTCTCCACCTGAGGAAAAACTATGAAATTAGTATGTACATGTCTACAATCACATTCTCCACCTGAAGAAAAACGATGAAATTAGTACATATGCCTACAATCACATTCTCCACCTGAAGAAAAACTATGAAATTAGTACACGTCTACAATCACATTCTCCACCTGAAGAAAAACGATGAAATTAGTACACATGTCTACAATCACATTCTCCACCTGAAGAAAAACTATGAAATTAGTACACATGTCTACAATCACATTCTCCACCTGAAGAAAAACTATGACATTAGTACACATGTCTACAATCACATTCTCCACCTGAGGAAAAACTATGAAATTAGTATGTACATGTCTACAATCACATTCTCCACCTGAAGAAAAACGATGAAATTAGTACATATGCCTACAATCTCATTCTCCACCTGAAGAAAAACACTGAAACCAGTACACATGCCTACAATCCCATTCTCAACCTGAAGAAAAACAATGAAATTAGTACACATGCCTACAATCCCTTTCTCCGCCTAGCGAAAAATTACGAAATAAGTACACATGCCTACAATCCCATCCTCCACCTAATGAAAAACTACGAAATTAGTACGTGTACATGTCTACAATCTCATTCTCCACCTGAAAAAAAACTACGAAATTAGTACACATGCCTACAATCCCATTCTCTATCTGAAGAAAAACAATGAAATTAGTACACATGCCTACAATCACATTCTCCACCTGAAGAAAAACGATGAAATTAGTACACATGTCTACAATCACATTCTCCACCTGAAGAAAAACTATGAAATGAGTACACATGTCTACAATCACATTCTCCATCTGAAGAAAAACTATGAAATTAGTACACATGTCTACAATCACATTCTCCACCTGAGGAAAAACTATGAAATTAGTATGTACATGTCTACAATCACATTCTCCACCTGAAGAAAAACGATGAAATTAGTACATATGCCTACAATCTCATTCTCCACCTGAAGAAAAACACTGAAACCAGTACACATGCCTACAATCCCATTCTCCACCTGAAGAAAAACAATGAAATTAGTACACATGCCTACAATCCCTTTCTCCGCCTAGCGAAAAATTACGAAATAAGTACACATGCCTACAATCCCATCCTCCACCTAATGAAAAACTACGAAATTAGTACGTGTACATGTCTACAATCTCATTCTCCACCTGAAAAAAAACTACGAAATTAGTACACATGCCTACAATCCCATTCTCTATCTGAAGAAAAACAATGAAATTAGTACACATGCCTACAATCCCTTTCTCCGCCTAAAGAAAAATTACGAAATAAGTACACATGGCTACAATCCCATCCTCCACCTGAAGAAAAACTATGAAATTAGTACACATGCCTATAATCTCATTCTCCACCTGAAGAAAAACTACAAAATTAGTACACATGTCTACAATCTCATTCTCCACCTGAAAAAAAACTATGAAATTAGTACACATGTCTACAATCTCATTCTCCACCTGAAGAAAAACTACAAAATTAGTACACATGTCTACAATCTCATTCTCCACCTGAAGAAAAACTACAAAATTAGTACACATGCGTATAATCTCATTCTCCACCTGAAGAAAAACTACAAAATTAGTACACATGCGTATAATCTCATTCTCCATCTGAAGAAAAACTATGAAATTAGTACACATGTCTACAATCTCATTCTCCACCTGAAGAAAAACTACAAAATTAGTACACATGTCTACAATCTCATTCTCCACCTGAAGAAAAACTATGAAATTAGTACACATGTCTCCAATCTCATTCTCCACCTGAAGAAAAACTATGAAATTAGTACACATGTCTACAATCTCATTCTCCACCTGAAGAAAAACTACAAAATTAGTACACATGTCTACAATCTCATTCTCCACCTGAAGAAAAACTATGAAATTAGTACACATGTCTACAATCTCATTCTCCACCTGAAGAAAAACAATGGAATTAGTACACATGTCTACAATCTCATTCTCCACCTGAAGAAAAACTATGAAATTAGTACATATGTCTCCAATCTCATTCTCCACCTGAAGAAAAACTATGAAATTAGTAAATATGTCTACAATCTCATTCTCCACCTGAAGAAAAACTATGAAATTAGTACACATGCCTACAATCACATTCTCCACCTGAAGAAAAACTATGAAATTAGTACACATGCCTACAATCACATTCTCCACCTGAAGAAAAACTATGAAATTAGTACACATGTCTACAATCACATTCTCCACCTGAAGAAAAACGATGAAATTAGTACACATGTCTACAATCACATTCTCCACCTGAAGAAAAACGATGAAATTAGTACACATGTCTACAATCACATTCTCCACCTGAAGAAAAACTATGAAATTAGTACACATGTCTACAATCACATTCTCCACCTGAAGAAAAACTATGAAATTAGTACACATGTCTACAATCACATTCTCCACCTGAGGAAAAACTATGAAATTAGTATGTACATGTCTACAATCACATTCTCCACCTGAAGAAAAACGATGAAATTAGTACATATGCCTACAATCTCATTCTCCACCTGAAGAAAAACACTGAAACCAGTACACATGCCTACAATCCCATTCTCAACCTGAAGAAAAACAATGAAATTAGTACATATGCCTACAATCCCTTTCTCCGCCTAGCGAAAAATTACGAAATAAGTACACATGCCTACAATCCCATCCTCCACCTAATGAAAAACTACGAAATTAGTACGTGTACATATCTACAATCTCATTCTCCACCTGAAAAAAAACTACGAAATTAGTACACATGCCTACAATCCCATTCTCTATCTGAAGAAAAACAATGAAATTAGTACACATGCCTACAATCACATTCTCCACCTGAAGAAAAACGATGAAATTAGTACACATGTCTACAATCACATTCTCCACCTGAAGAAAAACTATGAAATTAGTACACATGTCTACAATCACATTCTCCACCTGAAGAAAAACGATGAAATTAGTACACATGTCTACAATCACATTCTCCACCTGAAGAAAAACTATGAAATTAGTACACATGTCTACAATCACATTCTCCACCTGAAGAAAAACTATGAAATTAGTACACATGTCTACAATCACATTCTCCACCTGAGGAAAAACTATGAAATTAGTATGTACATGTCTACAATCACATTCTCCACCTGAAGAAAAACGATGAAATTAGTACATATGCCTACAATCACATTCTCCACCTGAAGAAAAACTATGAAATTAGTACACGTCTACAATCACATTCTCCACCTGAAGAAAAACGATGAAATTAGTACACATGTCTACAATCACATTCTCCACCTGAAGAAAAACTATGAAATTAGTACACATGTCTACAATCACATTCTCCACCTGAAGAAAAACTATGACATTAGTACACATGTCTACAATCACATTCTCCACCTGAGGAAAAACTATGAAATTAGTATGTACATGTCTACAATCACATTCTCCACCTGAAGAAAAACGATGAAATTAGTACATATGCCTACAATCTCATTCTCCACCTGAAGAAAAACACTGAAACCAGTACACATGCCTACAATCCCATTCTCAACCTGAAGAAAAACAATGAAATTAGTACACATGCCTACAATCCCTTTCTCCGCCTAGCGAAAAATTACGAAATAAGTACACATGCCTACAATCCCATCCTCCACCTAATGAAAAACTACGAAATTAGTACGTGTACATGTCTACAATCTCATTCTCCACCTGAAAAAAAACTACGAAATTAGTACACATGCCTACAATCCCATTCTCTATCTGAAGAAAAACAATGAAATTAGTACACATGCCTACAATCACATTCTCCACCTGAAGAAAAACGATGAAATTAGTACACATGTCTACAATCACATTCTCCACCTGAAGAAAAACTATGAAATTAATACACATGTCTACAATCACATTCTCCACCTGAAGAAAAACGATGAAATTAGTACACATGTCTACAATCACATTCTCCACCTGAAGAAAAACTATGAAATTAGTACACATGTCTACAATCACATTCTCCACCTGAAGAAAAACTATGAAATTAGTACACATGTCTACAATCACATTCTCCACCTGAGGAAAAACTATGAAATTAGTATGTACATGTCTACAATCACATTCTCCACCTGAAGAAAAACGATGAAATTAGTACATATGCCTACAATCTCATTCTCCACCTGTAAAAAAACTATGAAATTAGTACATATGTCTACAATCTCATTCTCCACCTGAAGAAAAACAACAAAATTATTACATATGACTACAATCTCATTCTCCACATGAAGAAAAACTATGAAATTAGTACACATGTCTACAATCTCATTCTCCACCTGAAGAAAAACTACAACATTAGTACACATGTCTACAATCTCATTCTCCACCTGAAGAAAAACTACAAAATTAGTACACATGCGTATAATCTCATTCTCCACCTGAAGAAAAACTACAAAATTAGTACACATGCGTATAATCTCATTCTCCATCTGAAGAAAAACTATGAAATTAGTACACATGTCTACAATCTCATTCTCCACCTGAAGAAAAACTACAAAATTAGTACACATGTCTACAATCTCATTCTCCACCTGAAGAAAAACTATGAAATTAGTACACCTGTCTCCAATCTCATTCTCCACCTGAAGAAAAACTATGAAATTAGTACACATGTCTACAATCTCATTCTCCACCTGAAGAAAAACTACAAAATTAGTACACATGTCTACAATCTCATTCTCCACCTGAAGAAAAACTATGAAATTAGTACACATGTCTACAATCTCATTCTCCACCTGAAGAAAAACAATGGAATTAGTACACATGTCTACAATCTCATTCTCCACCTGAAGAAAAACTATGAAATTAGTACATATGTCTCCAATCTCATTCTCCACCTGAAGAAAAACTATGAAATTAGTAAATATGTCTACAATCTCATTCTCCACCTGAAGAAAAACTATGAAATTAGTACACATGCCTACAATCACATTCTCCACCTAATGAAAAACTACGAAATTAGTACGTGTACATGTCTACAATCTCATTCTCCACCTGAAAAAAAACTACGAAATTAGTACACATGCCTACAATCCCATTCTCTATCTGAAGAAAAACAATGAAATTAGTACACATGCCTACAATCACATTCTCCACCTGAAGAAAAACGATGAAATTAGTACACATGTCTACAATCACATTCTCCACCTGAAGAAAAACTATGAAATTAATACACATGTCTACAATCACATTCTCCAACTGAAGAAAAACTATAAAATTAGTACACATTTCTACAATCTCATTCTCCACCTGAAGATAAACTACGAAATGAGTACACTTGCCTACAATCTCATTCTCCACCTGAAGAAAAACTACGAAATTAGTACACATGCTTACAATCTCATTCTCCAACTGAAGAAAAACTATAAAATTAGTACACATTTCTACAATCTCCTTCTCCTCCTAAAGAAAAACTATGAACTTAGTACATATGTCTATAATCTCATTCTCCACCTGAAGAAAAATTACACAATTAGTACACATTTCTACAATCTCCGTCTTCTCCTAAAGAAAAACTATGAACTTAGTACATATGTCTACAATCTCATTCTCCACCTGAAGAAAAAGTACGAAATTAGTACACATGTTTACAATCTCATTCTCCACCTGAATAAAAAAATTAAAAAATAGTACACATATGCCTATAATCTCATTCTCCACCTGAAGAAAAATTACACAATTAGTACACATTTCTACAATCTCCGTCTTCTCCTAAAGAAAAACTATGAACTTAGTACATATGTCTACAATCACATTCTCCACCTGAAGAAAAACTATGACATTAGTACACATGTCTACAATCACATTCTCCACCTGAGGAAAAACTATGAAATTAGTATGTACATGTCTACAATCACATTCTCCACCTGAAGAAAAACGATGAAATTAGTACATATGCCTACAATCTCATTCTCCACCTGAAGAAAAACACTGAAACCAGTACACATGCCTACAATCCCATTCTCAACCTGAAGAAAAACAATGAAATTAGTACACATGCCTACAATCCCTTTCTCCGCCTAGCGAAAAATTACGAAATAAGTACACATGCCTACAATCCCATCCTCCACCTAATGAAAAACTACGAAATTAGTACGTGTACATGTCTACAATCTCATTCTCCACCTGAAAAAAAACTACGAAATTAGTACACATGCCTACAATCCCATTCTCTATCTGAAGAAAAACAATGAAATTAGTACACATGCCTACAATCACATTCTCCACCTGAAGAAAAACGATGAAATTAGTACACATGTCTACAATCACATTCTCCACCTGAAGAAAAACTATGAAATGAGTACACATGTCTACAATCACATTCTCCATCTGAAGAAAAACTATGAAATTAGTACACATGTCTACAATCACATTCTCCACCTGAGGAAAAACTATGAAATTAGTATGTACATGTCTACAATCACATTCTCCACCTGAAGAAAAACGATGAAATTAGTACATATGCCTACAATCTCATTCTCCACCTGAAGAAAAACACTGAAACCAGTACACATGCCTACAATCCCATTCTCCACCTGAAGAAAAACAATGAAATTAGTACACATGCCTACAATCCCTTTCTCCGCCTAGCGAAAAATTACGAAATAAGTACACATGCCTACAATCCCATCCTCCACCTAATGAAAAACTACGAAATTAGTACGTGTACATGTCTACAATCTCATTCTCCACCTGAAAAAAAACTACGAAATTAGTACACATGCCTACAATCCCATTCTCTATCTGAAGAAAAACAATGAAATTAGTACACATGCCTACAATCCCTTTCTCCGCCTAAAGAAAAATTACGAAATAAGTACACATGGCTACAATCCCATCCTCCACCTGAAGAAAAACTATGAAATTAGTACACATGCCTATAATCTCATTCTCCACCTGAAGAAAAACTACAAAATTAGTACACATGTCTACAATCTCATTCTCCACCTGAAAAAAAACTATGAAATTAGTACACATGTCTACAATCTCATTCTCCACCTGAAGAAAAACTACAAAATTAGTACACATGTCTACAATCTCATTCTCCACCTGAAGAAAAACTACAAAATTAGTACACATGCGTATAATCTCATTCTCCACCTGAAGAAAAACTACAAAATTAGTACACATGCGTATAATCTCATTCTCCATCTGAAGAAAAACTATGAAATTAGTACACATGTCTACAATCTCATTCTCCACCTGAAGAAAAACTACAAAATTAGTACACATGTCTACAATCTCATTCTCCACCTGAAGAAAAACTATGAAATTAGTACACATGTCTCCAATCTCATTCTCCACCTGAAGAAAAACTATGAAATTAGTACACATGTCTACAATCTCATTCTCCACCTGAAGAAAAACTACAAAATTAGTACACATGTCTACAATCTCATTCTCCACCTGAAGAAAAACTATGAAATTAGTACACATGTCTACAATCTCATTCTCCACCTGAAGAAAAACAATGGAATTAGTACACATGTCTACAATCTCATTCTCCACCTGAAGAAAAACTATGAAATTAGTACATATGTCTCCAATCTCATTCTCCACCTGAAGAAAAACTATGAAATTAGTAAATATGTCTACAATCTCATTCTCCACCTGAAGAAAAACTATGAAATTAGTACACATGCCTACAATCACATTCTCCACCTGAAGAAAAACTATGAAATTAGTACACATGCCTACAATCACATTCTCCACCTGAAGAAAAACTATGAAATTAGTACACATGTCTACAATCACATTCTCCACCTGAAGAAAAACGATGAAATTAGTACACATGTCTACAATCACATTCTCCACCTGAAGAAAAACGATGAAATTAGTACACATGTCTACAATCACATTCTCCACCTGAAGAAAAACTATGAAATTAGTACACATGTCTACAATCACATTCTCCACCTGAAGAAAAACTATGAAATTAGTACACATGTCTACAATCACATTCTCCACCTGAGGAAAAACTATGAAATTAGTATGTACATGTCTACAATCACATTCTCCACCTGAAGAAAAACGATGAAATTAGTACATATGCCTACAATCTCATTCTCCACCTGAAGAAAAACACTGAAACCAGTACACATGCCTACAATCCCATTCTCAACCTGAAGAAAAACAATGAAATTAGTACATATGCCTACAATCCCTTTCTCCGCCTAGCGAAAAATTACGAAATAAGTACACATGCCTACAATCCCATCCTCCACCTAATGAAAAACTACGAAATTAGTACGTGTACATATCTACAATCTCATTCTCCACCTGAAAAAAAACTACGAAATTAGTACACATGCCTACAATCCCATTCTCTATCTGAAGAAAAACAATGAAATTAGTACACATGCCTACAATCACATTCTCCACCTGAAGAAAAACGATGAAATTAGTACACATGTCTACAATCACATTCTCCACCTGAAGAAAAACTATGAAATTAGTACACATGTCTACAATCACATTCTCCACCTGAAGAAAAACGATGAAATTAGTACACATGTCTACAATCACATTCTCCACCTGAAGAAAAACTATGAAATTAGTACACATGTCTACAATCACATTCTCCACCTGAAGAAAAACTATGAAATTAGTACACATGTCTACAATCACATTCTCCACCTGAGGAAAAACTATGAAATTAGTATGTACATGTCTACAATCACATTCTCCACCTGAAGAAAAACGATGAAATTAGTACATATGCCTACAATCACATTCTCCACCTGAAGAAAAACTATGAAATTAGTACACGTCTACAATCACATTCTCCACCTGAAGAAAAACGATGAAATTAGTACACATGTCTACAATCACATTCTCCACCTGAAGAAAAACTATGAAATTAGTACACATGTCTACAATCACATTCTCCACCTGAAGAAAAACTATGACATTAGTACACATGTCTACAATCACATTCTCCACCTGAGGAAAAACTATGAAATTAGTATGTACATGTCTACAATCACATTCTCCACCTGAAGAAAAACGATGAAATTAGTACATATGCCTACAATCTCATTCTCCACCTGAAGAAAAACACTGAAACCAGTACACATGCCTACAATCCCATTCTCAACCTGAAGAAAAACAATGAAATTAGTACACATGCCTACAATCCCTTTCTCCGCCTAGCGAAAAATTACGAAATAAGTACACATGCCTACAATCCCATCCTCCACCTAATGAAAAACTACGAAATTAGTACGTGTACATGTCTACAATCTCATTCTCCACCTGAAAAAAAACTACGAAATTAGTACACATGCCTACAATCCCATTCTCTATCTGAAGAAAAACAATGAAATTAGTACACATGCCTACAATCACATTCTCCACCTGAAGAAAAACGATGAAATTAGTACACATGTCTACAATCACATTCTCCACCTGAAGAAAAACTATGAAATTAATACACATGTCTACAATCACATTCTCCACCTGAAGAAAAACGATGAAATTAGTACACATGTCTACAATCACATTCTCCACCTGAAGAAAAACTATGAAATTAGTACACATGTCTACAATCACATTCTCCACCTGAAGAAAAACTATGAAATTAGTACACATGTCTACAATCACATTCTCCACCTGAGGAAAAACTATGAAATTAGTATGTACATGTCTACAATCACATTCTCCACCTGAAGAAAAACGATGAAATTAGTACATATGCCTACAATCTCATTCTCCACCTGTAAAAAAACTATGAAATTAGTACATATGTCTACAATCTCATTCTCCACCTGAAGAAAAACAACAAAATTATTACATATGACTACAATCTCATTCTCCACATGAAGAAAAACTATGAAATTAGTACACATGTCTACAATCTCATTCTCCACCTGAAGAAAAACTACAACATTAGTACACATGTCTACAATCTCATTCTCCACCTGAAGAAAAACTACAAAATTAGTACACATGCGTATAATCTCATTCTCCACCTGAAGAAAAACTACAAAATTAGTACACATGCGTATAATCTCATTCTCCATCTGAAGAAAAACTATGAAATTAGTACACATGTCTACAATCTCATTCTCCACCTGAAGAAAAACTACAAAATTAGTACACATGTCTACAATCTCATTCTCCACCTGAAGAAAAACTATGAAATTAGTACACCTGTCTCCAATCTCATTCTCCACCTGAAGAAAAACTATGAAATTAGTACACATGTCTACAATCTCATTCTCCACCTGAAGAAAAACTACAAAATTAGTACACATGTCTACAATCTCATTCTCCACCTGAAGAAAAACTATGAAATTAGTACACATGTCTACAATCTCATTCTCCACCTGAAGAAAAACAATGGAATTAGTACACATGTCTACAATCTCATTCTCCACCTGAAGAAAAACTATGAAATTAGTACATATGTCTCCAATCTCATTCTCCACCTGAAGAAAAACTATGAAATTAGTAAATATGTCTACAATCTCATTCTCCACCTGAAGAAAAACTATGAAATTAGTACACATGCCTACAATCACATTCTCCACCTAATGAAAAACTACGAAATTAGTACGTGTACATGTCTACAATCTCATTCTCCACCTGAAAAAAAACTACGAAATTAGTACACATGCCTACAATCCCATTCTCTATCTGAAGAAAAACAATGAAATTAGTACACATGCCTACAATCACATTCTCCACCTGAAGAAAAACGATGAAATTAGTACACATGTCTACAATCACATTCTCCACCTGAAGAAAAACTATGAAATTAATACACATGTCTACAATCACATTCTCCAACTGAAGAAAAACTATAAAATTAGTACACATTTCTACAATCTCATTCTCCACCTGAAGATAAACTACGAAATGAGTACACTTGCCTACAATCTCATTCTCCACCTGAAGAAAAACTACGAAATTAGTACACATGCTTACAATCTCATTCTCCAACTGAAGAAAAACTATAAAATTAGTACACATTTCTACAATCTCCTTCTCCTCCTAAAGAAAAACTATGAACTTAGTACATATGTCTATAATCTCATTCTCCACCTGAAGAAAAATTACACAATTAGTACACATTTCTACAATCTCCGTCTTCTCCTAAAGAAAAACTATGAACTTAGTACATATGTCTACAATCTCATTCTCCACCTGAAGAAAAAGTACGAAATTAGTACACATGTTTACAATCTCATTCTCCACCTGAATAAAAAAATTAAAAAATAGTACACATATGCCTATAATCTCATTCTTCACCTGAACAAACACTACAAAATTAGTACACATGCCTACAATCTCCTTCTCCTCCTAAAGGGAAACTACTAAATTAGTACATATGTCTACACTTTCATTCTCCTCCTCAAGAAACAGTAGAAAGTTAATACACATGCCTGCAATGTCATTCTCGTACTTATGGGCAAACAATACAATTTTACTTCCCGCATTGTAAACATTGAAACATATGAACACAAATATATGAAATGATTGGTAAGGTGTACTACACCAATTATACACTGAAATATAAGCCATGGATAGTTATTTAATCACATTTTGATTATTTGGTTGAACAAGCCATGTCACCAGAAATCCATACCTAGGCCAGCAAAAAAACTGATTGTGTAACTGTCCTCCATAGAACACCATTCACTGGTTGGTAATTTATACCATACACTTCAAGCCTCATGTTGAACCAAAATTGTTTAATTTATGACAAATTAAGTGATAAATTTAATGATAAGCAAAATTATTTATAAATAGCTACACAGTCAAATTGTGTGATGACTATATTTGACATGGAAACAATTGGTTGGTTGTGTGTGAAAAAATGCTATCAAACATAAAAATGTGTTCTTTTCATTAATCATTTTGGAACATATTCCATTTATATGTTATCAAATAACATATGAAATGCCTGATTAGCGTAGTAGCAAGTGTGATCAAATAAGTAGATATTGTTTGATTTTGTATCCAAATATTAACAGTCATACTTCTATTAATACAACTTCACGTCGGAAAATGTATTAAACATAATATTTTTACATAATACATTAATAATTCATGTAAATATTTAACTTTCCAAAGTATTGAATTTCCAATGGTTTGGTTGCCATGGTTACTATTATACAAACTGATTGGTATTTAAGATTTTATTTACTTTTCATATATTATGCACAATTGGTCTGTATAGATAAAGACAATGTCCAGTTATGTAAAATACATGTTTTGACTACGAGAAGTCTTTGCCCTTCGAAAGAGCAATAACCAGAAAACATCCTACGGACCTGTTTCTCCCAGATTTCCTTGTCGTACTTCTGCGCCGTTTCCCGTTTCTCCTGTCTAGGCTGTGACGTGATGCGTTTCTCCTCCTGAGACTAAAGACTAAAGTGAAGAATAAAATAACAATTTTACCAATTTACGATTACTATTATAAATGGTATTGTGATGGGTCTACATATTGTACACAGTCACAGTGTCAGTTATCTTGAAATCTACAACTTGTTTCGCAAGCAAATACCTATCAAAATTGAGAGGAAGAAAAGAACGCAGCTTACCGTTCGCGTAGCCGAGATTACTATGGAGACGCTTTATGCAGATGCACTGTGACGTAATATCCGAAATGCTCGTGGCCAGGCCCAGGATGAACGTCATTTTCACATCACGTGGGTTGTGCTTTGTGGTGTGTTTCAGAGACAGAGTTCGCATCTTTTTTCTTAAATGCCGGGTATCGAATCCTATTCCTAGTCCACAAACTTATTCATCTCTCTGTCCGTCACTCATAAACAATTAAGCATAACGTTTGTTGCGCGTATTGCTATTTTTTTTTACAGTCACGTGTTAGCATTAACAGTAACACGAATGAGAATATCACAAAGAGCCGGACAAGGGAACTCTCGTCTCCGGCGTCTGATGCGTACAGTGCCGCACTCTGTCGGCATCCGGTAAAAGTGGTTCTTACGAGCCAACTGTCCACCAGGTGCGTTCCGAAAGTGCAAAGTCGAATAACAAAATAATTATTTTAGAACATATTATTTATGATAATGTTATACGGCGAATAATTGACTTATCCTGAATGGTTTTCACTGGACGGGGAGTTTCATAGCAGATCATTGGAAAAGAAAGCAGATGCAACAATGTCATAAAGAAGTTTTTAAATAACATTAAATTTAATTTAATTGAAACTGACTTTCTACTAAAACTAAAAGTAAACTCTACAACTAGTGGCACAAGACATTTAGTCGTAGTTATTAATACATTTAGTAGTTTTTATCCATCCGCAATGGACCGTATCAGTAAAATAATTGTTTCTTTTTAAATAAACAACAACAAAATTCATGATTTTGCAGATGAATGGGTAATAGATATATAGACTCTGCATTGCAACGCCCAAATCCGTGGTGTATGTTCAGCAACGTTACCCCTCAACTAGGCGATCTGTGTTGAAACGATTATTTACATAAACAAATATAATTTTTATTCTTATTTAGTACAAACTTTGTGTAAGCATAGCAGCTAAAGCTTCGCATAATTATTCAATTTCTAGCCCCATATTAATTTGGCGATTCTAGGTTTTTGAATTCGTGTACCTCGGATCCACCATCCCCAACATGGCAACAAGATCGACATCTTCGCGAAAGCAAGAATGCCGAGCCTGTTTGCTCGGTTATCCCAAATGGCGCTTGCATGTCATGTCAGACGAATGACGGATGGACACTCTGCTTAGGGAGCTTGCCACCGGCACAGACTCGGCGTATCCTTCCTTTAAAAGATGTTTGCAAATGTGACATGAAGACATGCAAACTGGGAAACCCAATTCACAGACCGCAGTAGTTGAAGGACTGAGCACTATCAGGACATGCATCCGCACGAGTGAGAGGCGGAGACGCGAGAAGTGGGAGGAGAAAAAGGGACGCAAGAAGCAGATGGCAGAAACAAACCTTGGGCCAAGTGCGAAGACCTTCAAATGCTGCAACAGTAACAGAGTATGTGGCTCAAGGATTGGACTGTACCGTCACAGCAGGCGCTGCAGCAATCCGGACTGACACACTATGGACGCACAACCCATTGTCTCTCGAGACAGAAGGAGGCCAATAAGAGAGATATATATATATATATATATATATATATATATATATATATATATATATATATATATATATACACACACACACATATATATATATATATATATATATATATATATATATATATATATATATGTGTGTGTGTATATATATATATATATATATATATATATATATATATACACACACACACATATATATATATATATATAACTGTATACATACTTACATACATACATACATGTATATATGAATACATACATACATACATACATACATACAGACATACATACATACAAACATACAAACATACATACATGTATACATATATATATACATGCATACATGCATTGGCTACTTACATACATAAATACATACATACATATATGTATACACATGCATGCATATATATATACATACGTACATACATACATACATACATACATACATACATACATACATACATACATACACACACACATACATACATACATACATACATACTTACATACATACATACATACATACATACATACATACATACATACATACATACACACATACACACATATACACACATACATACATACATACATACATACATACATACATACATACATACATACATACATACATACATACATACATACATACATACATATACATACATGTATACATATACATATATACATGCATACATGCATAGGGAAGTAGGGGCATGTCCGCACACTTAAGGTGAAACAAGCTATAGATAATGCACTGTATGTGCTAAGAGAGTGATATTTAGTATTCAGAATAAGCAATCATATTACTTTGTTGTTAGTTAGTTGAGAAATCGCATATCCCATCAGATATTTAAATAGTTGGTCAAATGTAGAGGCATAGCTTTGTGCGGACATGCCCCAGGGTACGGGGCATATCCGCACACTGTGTGTGGTTATGCTCCAGGAATGGCGAAACAACTGCTGGTCTCACAGAGCTGACTATTAACTGTAGTAATAATATGTATTGGTATGTGTACACTAATGACACGTGCATTACTAAAAAAAACTTACAAAAACACCAAAGAACACAAATCAACGGTTTCAAGTTTTCATATATAAGTAAAGTTTAGAAAATACAGTGGCCTTGAATCATAGTCCACGTTTATTCCTTCTTGAGAGTCAAAGCAAACAACAGCATGATTTTGTAACGGGGAAAGTCAAAGTTTGCAACCCAGCTTGTCTGAAGCCTTCTAGCTAAAATAGCATATAGTCTCGTAAAGCGCAAAGTCAAACTAAAAACTCAGTTTTTCGGCTGTGCGAGCATGGCTTTGTATGGACTAACGTAACGTACGGGCAAAGTTCTATATTATAAATAATACATCATTTGTCATCTTGGTTAGTTTAGTATATGAGCATGCAATGTCCAATTAAGCTTTATTTCTTTAACTGACCTAATGATACACAACATGGAAAATGTGATGTCAACACGATATAGCCTGTTACACATTGATGAAGCGATGAATGATATAAAACGTTTGATAATATTAAGTAATTATATAATACTCATCATATACTATCTCAAATCAAAGTTTCCTATAATATTTGTGGTAAGCAACTAAAGTATCTAAATATGTATCTAAGTAGACTACATAATATTATAGGCACCGATGCACAAAATACGTCTGCACAGCGGGTGAGGCATGACCGCACAGGCCTGTGCGAACATGCCCCAAGCATCCAGCACGTGAATAATTATGAATTGCGCGAAAATGCTACTTATGAAAGTATCCTTTATTTCACACATCATAAAACATTAAAATGCAATTTGGAATTATGAAAGAAAATTTATATGCACGTCTTACAGTTAAAGTAATACATATAACAGCATATGAGTAAAATTACATCAGTGTTTACGAAAATAGCATTTTATGTCATAACTTTTTACTGATTCACTTCTATCAAAAAGTATATGCAAGTGGTTGATTTTGGGGTTAGACGATCGATGCCGCTTAGCATGATTCCACAAACCAGATGTTACGCGATGCGCAAATAATAGGGTGTGCGGACATGCCTCAGCGTGCGGATATGCCCCTACTTCCCCTACATGCATTTGCTACTTACATACATAAATACATATACATACATACATACATATATGTATACACATGCATGCATGCATGCATATATATATATACATACATACATACATACACACACACACACACACACACACACACACACACACACACACACACACACACACACACACACACACACACCATGTGGTATAACGGGTATATAAAACGCCATAATTATTTTGTCATTTCTTCGTAAGCTCACGTTGACTTCCGGTAGCGACAAAGCAGCTAGGTCTTATTTTATAAAAATGAATACGTTTTTATCCAGAGCGAACACGATATTTGCTTTCACACTTAGTGTGGTAGCCGCTTTGACCTTTGGGTGTTTTCTGTCCACTGCCTTTGAAACTCACAGAGCACCAGTTTCCATAAAAACGGCGAAAGCCATGGTGTAAGTATGCTCTGCCTCGGCTCGGGGTATGCGATTCAACGAGAAGCTGACGCGTGTAGCCTATGCGATGGCTGTCATGTGTGCTTATGACAGGGAGGCGTGCCGTTTATTAGCGTCACACACAACAATCACATAATACCAAATTAAACAGTTTAATTAATCATCAGTATGTTCTATCATAAACAATCTGTCAATGCAAGCATTACGATTTTAATATTGTTTGCAAGTCAATCTCAACAACATATGCCATATGGTGATTTCGGTAGTCAGTTTGAATTGATTTCAGGACACTGGTCTGATAGTGATAGGCCGCATAATATGATAGTGATAGACAGCATAAGCAATATATGAGGTTGTGTGCCTCTTTTTTATCTCTACATGGCTGCATTTGTCAGCTGATCCGTATAAAACTGTACACTCACTGATCAGCCTGGGTAGAATTATGAACATGGAGCCTATTGTGTTAGATAAATAATACCATGAAACTACAAAAGAGAAATTACATGCATAGACTAGTACATTCTAACTACATTGGACAAGCATGATATAAAGTTACTGGTCAAAGACTCTGGTGGCGCACTCTGGTGGCGCACTCTTGCTACTCTTTGAAATACCTTAGACATAAAAGCAACACGAACACTGATCAAATCAGGGTTGGCATATTTCCGGGGAAAACTGGTTAAAGACAGGGCAGTGGGAATAACCTGGTAATTACCGGTAATTACCGGGAAAAGTGGTATTTACCGGGAAATATGTGGGAATAACTCTATAATTTATATTACCACTGGCTAGTTCCTGTCCATTTAGAATTTAGTTAACATATTCATATAAATCTAACAAGTTCACCAGTTACTAGTTCAGGTGTATCCTTGTATTTGTTTAAAACATGAAGTTAACAAGATGTTCAAAAAGAAAATTGATCATTTAGTAACAAATGTCAGTGTCATTTTCACACAGGACAATGCCAAGTGCTAAAGTCTAGTACTGTCAGGTGCCAGTTGATAATCTGTTTAAGGAACAAAAGAAATGTTGGGCTCTGGACATTGGCAGGCTCTACTGTACCCACTCAGCAAACATTAGTTTTGACATTCAGACTAAGGGACAAATACAGAATAACTGCCTAAGGGCCTGAAAGCATCTGTAGTCATTGTCTTTGTGAGCCCAAATCAGCTCCACCTTAATATTTGGTGCAGGCACACATTTAATCAATTCAATATCTATTAAAAGAATGCCCATAAATAAATCTCCACTATAACATGGCTTTATATTATGTATTTGTGTTTAAAAAATGTCATAATTGGAATAAAATATAAACAGAAAGATGTGTTTAGAATGAGTGCAGGACAAAATCCCAACGGACAAAACCCCAACGGACAAAATCCCAACGGACAAAATCCCAACCAATTTTTGATGGACTGTGGGACTAGACTTTCTCTGTGTATGCATACATATATATATATATATATATATATATATATACTCTATATATACGTTAGTCCTATCCAATCAAACAACACCTAAACACACACTGTAAAGATGTTATCTCAAAGGGAAAATGTGCTCAACATTTACAATTAGATTAATGCAGCTCATTGTTTATTAAGAAGCCGTTATTGCTATGCAATCAAACAACACAAAAGCACACTGTAAGGGTGTTATCTCAAAGGGAAAAATATGCTCAACATCTTCAATTAGATCAGGGCAGCCCATTGTTTATACAGCATTTCATATCATTTTATAGCATATCCCTAATCCTAGACTACTTGACACTGAACTACTTTTCGAACTACTCACAGATGCAGTTAATGTAGGATCACTTTAATGTTACCTGTAATTGCTACCATATAAATTCAAAAGAAACATCAATAGCATTAAGATCAATAGGGCGTGTGTGGCCCCTAAAGACAATGCACTAGGTAAGAGAATGTTCTTCCAGGATGGCAGTGTTCTGAAGGGGAGTGTAAGGATGAGTTGCATTGTTGAGCACAAATGAAAGCAGTTAATACTGTCTTGCAGGTGTTAGTTTTGTTAGAATTTGTATGTATACATGAACCATGGGACCGAACCATGCATGCATGTATAAATCAAGATAACCAGTGGTTGGGATTTTGTCCGTTGGGATTTTGTCCTCGCACCGTTTAGAATATATCAATCGTCATAACCTCAATGAATTTCACCTAGGAATTTGACCTTGTGTGTATTGAATACTTGAACTTTATTGAACCCTAACAATTATATAATTGTAGGTATTATTAGTTATAATTTAATAGGTGTATAGTGTGCTTGTTATTTATTGTGCGTGCATTTTGAATATACTCATAATAGTAATAAATTGCATTACATCATTGTATAATTGCAGCAGTAATGAGAGTGAAACTAAGTACAGTACACATGTATCATTGTGGTGATGGTACAATAACTTGTATTGCAAAAATGCTTCAATTTTAATCCCTTTAAGAGTTTTTCCCAGGTAGTCTGGTATTTATCACTATTTGAGGTTTTTCCCAGGACGGTAATTACCGCCCCGTATTTACCAGGGTGGGAAAAATGTGCCAACCCTGGATCAAATGCAATAACAACCACACGATATCTAGTCCAATGTAACAGGAATGTTTTTGACCATATTTTGCTGATATAAAGTACACGACACCAAAGACATTTAAGTGATTGTAGGAATACAAGAAATATATTTGTAGGGATATAATATGCATACTGTTTTACATTGATGATCAGTGATGATTATTAATGTTTTTGAATTACCCTTTTCAGCAAAAGGGTGTCAGACTTCAGCGTATCAAGAGAGAAGAATGACCTTGGGTTCATCACATTTGACCTTAAAGCTGGTATCCTTTTTGCGCACCTTTGTGTATAGTGACATGTAACTGTATATGCACCTTGAAGATAAGTTAATTCTAATATACAGTATTTATTAAACCACTGTAAGCTATTATACTGTTATACATTTAGGAGGGTTTACCAGTCATTTTTTAATTTGTCTTAATGGAGCAAGCTGGCTTGGTTTCAGAATAGTGAAATAGAAATGAAAGTGAAAACAATTGTTCATAAACAAAATGGAATGAATCACCAATGCCGTGATTAATAAACCATTATTTTGTATTCATGTATCTTGCAATGCATGAACAATTAAAGCATACTACTGTCATGACACGGGTCTTTAAAGTGCCATTGGGATTCATCAACATTGGAATGCTTAAATAATATTTAAATGGATTCTTTGTAAACTTATAAATGTACATTTTAGTTACATGGTAATTTTCCATAGTACTTTCTCTGCTAGTTTTGTCTTGCAAATGTATGCATAATGTTGGTGTTATCTGCACAACAAAGAAATATGTAATTGTGTTTGTGTGAAACAATGCGCAGTGAACCACACAATATTTCAATAATAAAATCAAAATCTGTCAAACTGAACCGATTATTCCTGATCATGCCTTTTATTTGTGGTATAGGCGAAGCCCAAAGCCCCAAACTAGAAGCTATGCATGTGTGAAGTATTTGTGAAGTATATGTTGTCACCAGGGCTTTATGCAGGACCAAATCTGATTGCCAGTCACACATGTTTAGGTGGACACATGGATGTTAACTGTTAAGCCAGTTTATAAACTTAAAAATATGTTTGATGACCTGAAATGGACTACAAACACACATGTGACACCATTTACACTCACTTCTAAGGCATAACTGACAATATTTATGGGTTTTTTGCTCCTTCATTTTTTTACCTGTCCACCCATATTTCTACCCGTCCACAACGATTTGACCTATGCAAATGACGGGTGGACGGGTCTCTGCATATAAGCTATGGATGTCAGGGTTACAAGAGATTAATCAAACACATTTGTAAAGAAATGAAGACACACAAACACCCACATTCACACTCAGACACACACAGTACATAGTAACATATTGACTAGTATGTTCTAGTTAGCAGCTGTACTGAGCTTGATTACGATGCTTTACTGCCTTGACCAAATTCAGATATGAACCCGTTGTTCAACTGGAATGTGAAACAACTCTTCCTTTACCTCACAGCTCAATACGAAACAGATAATAATGTAAGTGTCATCTACTTCTAAGATATAATGTAGATGTATTGACATAACAGCGGCATACAGTTTGCTCTGCTCTGATAAGGTACTCTACAATTTTTGATGTTCCAAAATTTAAGAACACGTGAATTCTGTTTAACAATTAGGACTTAACCAATTCCAAGTGATTGCTTGTAATTATTATTATTAGACACAATGTTACCTTAGGAAACAACACTCTTGAATCATGTCCAGACATCATATCCTTTGTTAGCGGATTGTTGTTTGTGACGCTATTAAATTTAGTGTTTAATGAATCAAACCACAAAACATGAGTTGCTGTACTTTGAAGAATGATCAGCACGCACGCACATACATATATAAATTATATATATATATACATATATATAATTTTGACTACACAAAAGTACCACTAATGCTACATAAATTCCACTTTATAAATAATATTGTTAGTATTACTATGCATCACCATTGCCGCCACCCCTGTGAGACTACATGGACTATTCCACTTTGCAGAAGGTAAACCAGGTTGTACTGTGGGACAAGATCATTCAGCGGGGAGAGAAGGCAGTCATTGACCTCAACAGTATGAACACAAAGTACTACTTCTTCGATGATGGCAATGGATTGAGGTGAGACCTTTCATGTGACAACCATCGTTTTTTCTGATGTACTGTAGCTGGTCTAAGTTTGGGGAAATCACGTGTATATAATAATTACACTGTTTCCGGTAACAGCCACATCATTATGCTAAGAAAGAGAGAAAAGAAATGTATTAATTTAATATTTAAAGCCCTCTCCAGGATTGGACCAGAGAAATTGTAAAATGCCAATGGATAGCTAAATTGTTACTAGTGTTTGTCCTTGGCAACCGTGCAAGTGCCAGGTTGCCTAGGCACAGGGACTCAGTTGTTGTTTACCGATGCAATGACTAAACTGACATTCTGTCTGTTTGTATTTTATGTCATACAGTATTTTGCTGTAAAGTTATACCCAGATTGAGAAATGCATCCGTGGGTTCCAGATGCAGTTTGCATTTTAGTAATACTTAAAATGTTTTCCAGTTATATTGTAGTTTTATGTAAAGCGCTGTGAACATTGGAATATAGGCCGGTAGCCCATCCTTCTGGTATCTGCTTCAAATTCTCAACACTAGGTGCCTCTTGGTCGACCTCGTCTTCTCTTTCGCTGTGGGTTCCAGGAGAGCGCTTCTTTGGTGATGTTTATGTCTGTTTTCTGGATCTACTTTTCCAAATTTTCACTTCCACTGGACGTTGGCTATTAATTCGAGTAGAAAATTTGATGAATTTGAGTCCTATGTACATAGTGCATTTTGTGTTGTCAGGTCAAACAGGAATGTGACACTGTCCTTGTCGTGGAATGTCATCCCGAATGCCGGGACGTTGCCCAAGGTGGATGGCGACGGGACGTACACGTTTGAGTTTCCCACGGAATATTCCAGCTCCCGGTCATGAGTGAGTCGTTGGGAAGAAGCCGGGAAGAAGTGTCTGCTGACTCCTCCCATCCTCCCACTTCACATCAGTAGACACTGAGGGATCATCTCAGAAATTTACATGGTTCAAATCGTCAAACTCGGTATGAGTAGAAACTGAGGGGTCGACTCGGAAGTTTCCAGACTCCTAATTGTCCAAATTAATATCGGTAGAAACCGAGGTGACATCTCAAAGTTTCTGAAGATCAGATCATCTAACTCACGCTAGTCAGAGTAGAAACTGAGGGGTCATCTCAGAAGTTTACCGAAATCGATAAGTAGAAACTGAGGGGTCATCTCAGATGTTTACCAAAATCATCCAATTTGATGAGTAGAAACCGAGAGGTTGGCAGAAATGTTTCAGGCCAAAATTGTCCAAATCAACAAGATTAGAAACTGAGGATTCATCTTGGAAATTAACAAAATTGTCAAACTCGATGTGACTAGAAACTGAGGGGTTGTCTCGGAAGTTTAAAAAATATAAATCATCCGATTAGACATGGGTATAAGTTGAGAGGTTGTCTCAGAGGTTTACAAAGTCCAAAACATCCACCACGACATGAGTAGAATCTGACAGGTCTCCTGAGATGTTTACAAACAAAATATGATCACGTTTCATATTGGTCCAAAATAGCACACAATGTGACACTGGATCTGCAGAATCAGTTCTCCGTTTTTGTACCGAAGCCTCTGATATACTGTAAATTATTTTCAGAAAGTGTGGTGATGTCCTAGTCGCTGCCCAATAATACAGAATGCTGTATGTTTAGGGGATTTCGCAAATTGATGTAATAACCAAATGATAAGTGAATACATGAACACTGAACCATAATAACTTTGCCACCGGAGATTTATTATTTAAAGTCCATTAAAAATTACCTTTAAAGTGACAGTCATTGTCTCAGAATTATCAGCTGTTTGTGTGTGATTTTAACATTTAAAAACAGGATGCTCCACGTTCTGTTCTTGAATAAGCTGTTTGTTGAATGTTAATTGTCAACGTGTTTTTGTTTAATTTCTTATTTTCGTGAAATTCAAGTTATTTCCACTTTCATTAGAGTACAGCATATACATATCCATTTTAAAATGAGGGAATCATTTTTGTATCTACATTTCACGTGATTCATGTTGCAGGCAAAAATATCAAGTTATGAACTACAACATTTGATTAAGTTACAATTGATGGTTATTTCATAATCTGTTGTACAGTCATGTCTTGTTTATGTACGTATTCAATAATATGGTTGTTTCACAAACCAAACCTTTTGTGTGGGACCCATCTTGATACCAATTATAATAAGCCTAATGTGTCTCATTTATTCCACATGGTTCACTTACATTACCAAACACCTCGGGAATCAGTGTGCAAATAAAAGCAAGACATGACTGTATTTAGTTAATGCAGATGACATAATTTTCTTTCTAAGAATTGTCATTGAATTGTGCATTGAAATGAGTGCATTGTATTTTGTTAAATGGTTAATAATAAAAATTATAACATGCATTTCATCTAATTTCTACTTTCTGTTTCGCGGCACAGTAGTCATTATTGACTAAGCTAGTTGCGAGGAGAAGTTACCTAATGACCCTCCATTATCTCAATCCACATCATTTCTTTCCGTCTCGTAGGGCATTGTGTGTATAATTACATGTATACTATATATATATATATATACATTCATACATATAGATACGTTTCAGGAATCTGTGTGTGTGTGACATGCATGGGAAACAGATGACACATGTATATATCATACCAGTCTAGTTTATTGAAACAAGGCAATATTTACAAAACTATTTCACGAATCCTTGATGACAACAAAACATGAAATGCTGTCGGACTTTGTGCACATTTCGGGACAGTGTGGACAGTCAAGGGTAGCGTTCACACAACGTAAACGCCACTCAAACCAGTCATGTCCATGAGCACAGTCATTAAACACCACTAGTGTTAATATGTAGAATTGCTCCTTCAGAAGTTTCTGTTGTAAATAAGTTATCATTATAAGCAGGTGTCGAGTAAGACTTTTACTGCGCAGTCATTTCCCCTATTCTATTGTAGTATTTTGACTGCATTTTGGCAATTTTTAGCTGTATAAAAAACTGACTACTGCTAGATGTCATTCTACACTATACATGTCAGTGTCTGTTGTATGGGTCCGGATCTGTGACAAGGACATAAGGTTGTATACACAGATTACACACTGACAATCTTAGAACTGATATTAGTGAAGTGGTTAGCACATTTATCTGGCATGTCAGTGTCAAAACCATTCACACGTTTGGTGCAGAAACTTGGCTCTCAATATTGTGGATTGTGTATCCCATTTGACTGATGACGGTCCTGTCACAATTTGGGATGACTGAAGATGACAAGTTAAGAATGATAAGTTTGGCGATGATATTCTGTAAAAGGCCGACTTGCTTAAGACCTTATAATGTGATAGCATAATGTATCCATAATATATATATATATTAGTCAATTTATGTACTGTTGCACAACTAGAACTAGACCCTTCTGGAGAGACATCTATACTGCCAGGGAGAGGACGAGGACACCCATACTGTCTTGGGGACACCCACACTGTCTTGTGGACACCCACACTTTCTTGGGGACACCCACACTGTCTTGGGGACACCCACACTGTCTTGGGGACACCCACACTGTCTAGGGGACACCCACACTGTCTTGGGGACACTCACACTGTCTTGGGGACACCCACACTGTCTAGGGGACACCCACACTGTCTTGTGGACACCCACACTGTCTTGGGGACACCCACACTGTCTGTGGAAAGGCACTCATACTGCCTGGGGACACCAACAATGCCAGGGGAGGACACCAAGACAACCACGGGAAGTCACCCACACCACAGGGGGAAGACATCTAGTTGTAGTCAATTTGATGAAGAAGTAACAACATTTAAAACAAACATTTCTGTCTTCATAGATTCATTGTTCATTGTTCATTGTTACATGTTCTAGTTACAAAGCTGCCTGCAAACACAGACAACAAATAGAAACAAACCTAACATATGCACTGGTAATTTATTAAATGACTTGTATCTAAACAAACACAGTGAAATGAGAGTACGTCATTATGAAATAAAAGTGCCATAGGAGCAGAGCACTTATTCTGCCTTGAAACACCTTTTGAAAAAACACTGCATCAACAAACATCACATATTCTATACAAGTAACCAAAAGACGTAATTATGACCGAAACAAACATTTTCATAACTAAATCTATATAGTATCTTGTCAAATTAATCGCTCTATACAAATGTTTGTTATCTTACTATGCAGTGCTGGACGATACCATAATTTGTCACAAAACAAATAATTTACCAAATGAAAACATCCGATTAAACAACTGGATAAAACGCCTCGTCATGAGTCATGTGACCAGACAACCCCCAACACCAATCACAGCAAATGTCTTTATATAGACCACTTCCATCAGTAACATTTGTTGATGCAAACCAATTGTCACATGTACACTTTGCAACAAACGCTCGCACATTTCCATTCACCATCGGCATTAAACGATAAATCAGTGGTACATATGCATATTGCATAACTGTTACATCAATAATGACATCTTTATCACATTGAGAACAACACCAACAAGTTCATTACGCTGCTACTTGGGGGCAGCATACACAACGCAACTTTATAACAGTGGAACAGAGCACGTGGACCTTCCATGTTTGTACATAAATAAAGTGTTTTTGGCATAACATTGAATGTATTACGTCATTTTCTACCAGACACACATTGGTAAATAACCCCACTCCTCTCCAAGAAAACAAACGCGGAACAAACTCACATACCTTCTGATATATGTACATCTCTCTGCAAGGCATATGTATAATAGCTTTTTACACATCAACCCAATCTACTCGGGGTACATGCTTCTTTCTTAAATGTTTTGATTCTCAATCCAGGTTAAAAAGTCGGCTGTTAACTGGCTGCATCATTGTTTCAGATTGTATTTTGCTTCAAATGACAAATCTTACGTCAAACAAGAACTGCATGACCTTTGCACCATAGGATTAATCTTCCGCTGTAACTTAATGAGCTCAGTAATACCAGTATTAACTAAATTATAACCAGATGGCAGTTCTAATGTGTTAACATTTGCGAATCTGTGGGAGTGATTTGAGCCAGTTACAGAATGATTAACAGATGACAATAACCAGTAAATTTTTATACAACCTACCTACACAACAGACCTAAATATATACAATTATTTTTACCACACTCATGCAATATTTTTATATGCATTTCCCCACATTTTGCTTACTTCTAACAAAGGTAATAGAACAGGTTTGTTACAACTCATCATACTTACGATAGTGAAAGTAAGCTCTATCATTATTCATTTTAAATACCTGCCACAGCATTTACCTAAAAATGGAATTTGAAGTGACTGCACTCAACATTCTGTTCATGTTGAGTGCAGTCACTTTTTGCCAACTCGGTTACTTGCAACGTTTGGCTAATCTTTTACAGGTGTGATAAGTAAATCTCCGTTAAAACCTCTCCATACCTGCAAGTATGCTGTCACAATATCTGACTGATTTGGTTATGTTGGAACATAGGGCGTGTATTTGTCAAACACCACAATATAATTATATACTTTGAATAGTGGGTCCATTAACCTTTAAGAAATAGGAATGACAAATCAACGTCAACTGGCAACAAATGCAACAGACACATGATATCATACAGTAAAAACATCAGTTCATTAACAGTTGGTGTCATATCCAAACACTCGTGACACATGTTCATATATGACTTAGTTATGTTACGGTATGTATACATAATATCTAACAGAAATGTACCGTCAATTGCCACTAAACAGTGCCAGTGCCAATGTTTGCACTGAGAGTAACCATTTACATACAACACAGTCTTTACACTTAGGGCATACACAGTTTACATCTTGTAGACATTATCTTATAGATTATTTAACTTGCACCCGTGTCACTAGAGATAATCTCATGCCTCGAGACTGCTGATTACTTGCAATGAACTTGTCGTGGTTCCTGTTGACGTCATGAGCCACCCAGACACAAGTGGCAGCCTCAAAACCACACTGCTTACACATGCAGAGATTTGAACATAAAAGGTCGGCTCAGCAGTTAGTTCTCGCAGGATACCAGATGTTACAACCAAAATCAATTGCATTGAACTTTTTTCGTAAACTAGCTATCGTTATTATTTAAGCTATCACCATCCTATATATTTTTATTGAAATTTCAACTTATAATGTAGTAAGAATTATGGTTGTATGACTATGACTGGGCAGGGATATTTGATGTTCTTTTATATTGCACGTGCATTTATTTTACAGTAAGACATTCCATATAAATTTCCCTTTAAAGGTACAATAAGGTATTGTCATTGCATATTTAATTAAATATCAAAGCACCTGATCTATGACAAGTCGAACACATTGATGAAAAATCTTTTAAGTACCCAATTCATCACTGCATGTAGCTGTATCTGTGTCTGTATCAATAACACACCACTCGACTGTATGACTTCGCTTCTACTGCCATGTAGACAAATTCATTCAATATTCCAACAGGACAACACATAACTAGTTTCTGCTGAACTGCTCTCAGTCAAGTTACCATGGAGATCCGTTTATTCGCGTGACTGGTAGAATAAAATGTAGCCCGACTCTGAATTCTTCTGCACGTCCGACGTCAAACCAAAGAATTCTTCAATGGACGACGCTTCCATCTTCTATAACAGTGAAACAGATATAATTGGCATGTGACAAACACCAAGCAGTGAGATAAAAAATAAATGTCTAAACTCTCTTGGTACGGATATCATGGGCAGTCACAATGTCCAAACAAATGTAATGCTTGTTGCATTGGCTCAAACAGCCACCCTGTGATTATGAGACTGTATAGCTGTCATTTTCTACTTATTTACACTGTATGTGACACGTTTGTCAATGTCTGATTCTGCTCCGTGTTGAGGCCCGATAGTTACTCTAACATCAGTGGAGAGTGTCTCTTCATAGGTTATATTGTTTCTATTTTGTTTTATGTTCTTATTACAACAATAGAATGCTGAGGATATTCCACCTGTCAAACTATGTTTATTTACTTTATTAAACTTGTAACAACGTTGACAGCTTCAAAGTTTCTACATGTTCAAATTGTAAACAAAACATCTAGTTTTAGAACAAACTTTATTAGCAGAAAAGAGTTTATAACTGCAACAACTTTTAAAGTTTTACGTTCTTGTGTTCTATGCTGCAGATTTCTTCTGGCAAATTATTACATTACATTAATTCCACGTGAAGGGCTAGACACCTTGCCATTACCAGAGAATGCAATGCATAGCTTTAAGCAGAGATCTGTTCACCCGTCATTTGGATGGGTAAAACCCTTTATGGACGGGTAGAAATATCACTAAATGGATGGACAGATAAAAAATCAGGCATATAAAAAGTCTCCCAAAATCATAGATATTGTCAGTTATGCTTAGAAAATGTGTGCCATATGTTTGTAGTTGATTTTAGGTCATAATCACACATTTCATCTGGATTGTATATACTGTATAGTTAATGTTATGCACTTGTCAGATAACATATTTACTTTCACGTGTCTACCAAACAATTTGGGACTGGCAAATATGTATTCCTTGTGTATTCCATAAATCATTGGTAAATCTTTGTGAAGAAAACACACTGTGCCATTCCAAGCCAAAGAAATCTATCACTCAAAACATTCCCAGACTCCAAACGTTTTGTCATTTCTTACTGCTACCTGCATGCAACCATTGAGGTACACAAAACACCACTGCCATATATAAAACATACTAAAACACACCATAGTTTGTATCATAGCAAAAATATACAGCTAGGCAAATAACCATAAATTTTCCTGCTACAATTCCAGTCTACAGACGAATTACAAATATTCGTGAACATGTTCACCAAGTAGGAAGAATACTATACTAAAACAAGATTTCTCATTACACAACTAATAAATGTCAATACACATCAAAGTTTCGAGCACCATCGGTGGCCTTCATCAAGAACTGTATTTTCACTGTTCACCAGATGGCGTGGCGAGCAGATTGTTAGTGATTACACAGTTCCCGATGAAGGCAACCAATGGTGGGTGAAACGTCGAGTCAAAATGTATCAATGTAATAATATAGAATTGCAAATAGTTTCTTAATCTCTGCCACCTCTAGCAGTACTCGGGGATACAGGTATATATCAAGCAGTATATTTTTTGCGACACCTTATGGGAAAGGCACATGTCACGAAATGGCCGGAACGGTCAACAGACTTACAGCAAAATCCATAATTACACATTATTGTTTCCCGTACTTTTCCCACAGAACAAGTAAAATCAACTAAGTAAAAAGCTTACGTCTACGATGTCGTCATCAAAGAGAAGCCAGAAACGGTGACTCTTGACGATGCTGATGTAGTGCCCCCTGTTGGGCCCGTTGCCACAGTGGACCACCACGGCAGTCAGGTCGTACATCCGGTCGGGGTTACACGCATCGTCCGACTGTAGAACAATAATATGTTTAAATTAACACACCCCGTAAATCTAGAGGAAATGTATTTAATGGGGAACGTACAAAACTAATAATCCAAGTGGTGCCTTTACGCAACTCGTGCCGCATGCCGTTAGCCAATATCATCCCGTTACATTGTTATGCTGCATTCATTCATTATATCCAGCATTAAGACATTATAGATATGTTTAATAGACTGTAATAGTTATGATAGTTGGTGACTAAAAGACGACAAAGATGAAGTGAAACAAAACTACAGGGTACACAGTGCGCACATGTGTGCATGTAAAGAACACGTCTCAGACCTGAGTTGTGTATCAGCGCCAACTAGCCTTCCTGTAGGTTTCCCATACATGACACTCATATAGAGGTGTTAAAATAGGTTATTGAAAATGTATGATAATAAAATAAATAAGCACAAAATTAGTCTAAAAAACTGGTATATATATATATATATATATATATATAATTATGTATATACATATAAATCATTATCTATGCAAATATATATGTATATAAAACTATATATACATATTATTACAATTATATATAATACACTTTATTTAGACACTAAAATCCAAAGTACAAAACTCTGTTCGGTAGTGTTGACAACATTAAAACATCTTAAGAAATAAATATGCATAATAAAATATGCATATAAATAATATACGCATGTAAATATAAATCTACATATATGTATACACCTGTATACATATATATATATATAAAATATATATATATATATATATATATATATATATATATATATATATATATATATATATATATATATATACATACAGACACACACACTTGCATATAAATATACAAATCAGTGAAATAAATAGGTAATTAAAATGTCACACAATATGTGCATTGTAAGAAAAAAATTAGTTCATCAGTTAAATGAGTGATGTACAAAAATGCACATTAATAATGATGCATCTCCGGTAATTGACTTGTGTGTCAGTGGAAATGTTCTCCCCAGTGACACCTCCCGATGGTAGAAGTCTTACCTTGTTGAACAGTCTCAGTTCGAGAGGGAAGACGACGCGATAGGAGAGCTTTGTGTGACGATTCAACTGCTCCATGTACTTGAAGCGCTTGAGGTGTAATGCCAGAAGATTGGGCAGTTTCTTTACTCTCATTCTGCCGAGCATAATGTACTGTTTTGTTATCTATGTATACATTATATGTATATGGCACATTATTCATTAGGCCTACCATAAATTTCAACTGACTTGTCCACCAATGTAAAGGTCTAAGTCCGAATGTTAGCATCTGCAATATTTTGCTGGAGGGATAAAGAATTATTTGGCTGTATAAATGCAGGATGATGATTATGTGTGTGCAAGGTCGACCCTGCAAGATGTTTCTATTCTTTTATTGTATTTTATAACATTTGGCACATGGCAATTAAGTAGTACAGTAGTACAGTAGTACAGTAGTACAGTAGTACAGTAGTACAGTAGTACAGTAGTACAGTAGTACAGTAGTACAGTAGTACAGTAGTACAGTAGTACAGTAGTACAGTAGTACAGTAGTACAGTAGTACAGTAGTACAGTAGTACAGTAGTACAGTAGTACAGTAGTACAGTAGTACAGTAGTACAGTAGTACAGTAGTACAGTAGTACAGTAGTACAGTAGTACAGTAGTACAGTAGTACAGTAGCACCTCCTCTGTCTGGATAATTACTCAATGTATCGGTTGTTTTACTACAATTTATTATTATTATTATTGTTAACATAACATTAGTTCTCACTTATGTAAAGTGACATGAACTGATGAATGTGATACTACACAACAGTGCTATTAGTGACTGGTCACTAGATTAACAAATAGTGGATTCGTATTAATTGAATTATCAGTGTGTATTATACCGGTTTATCATTGTAAAATATTAAACTGAACATTATTGATGTAAATTGACCTAAATGGCTTCCAAGTTCCACCCAATCTATACATTTTAAATTAATTGAAGACTGGCAGATATTACTCATAAGGACCTGGGGACCATGTCACTAACGTTGTTAACTCTTAAACCCAATTCTGCACTTTACTCAATTTTGAACCTGAACAGTGATCATAAATACCTGAAAACTGTCAACACCACGACACGCGGGCTCACACGCCACTAAACATTGTCACTGGTGTGTCATGGAAATAATATCATTGGAAATACGGCAATAGATATTTGGGTTTTGAACAAAATGTATTTAACTTAATAACACATTTTGTATAATGATGATGAAGTGTGCTTAAAGGGACACTCCAGTATGTGAGATGTTCACAGCATTTACACATGTATCTATAATATATTGGATATGCTTAGTAACTGTGCACAAAGATCATTAATAAACAATTAATTATAGTATAATTGAACCAAAAAACATGCTATGTTGGATTCAGGGTGCTGCCATCTTGAGGCACAGAACCAGTGACATAAACTACTTAAGTCACTGGCGCATGCGAACATCCTCCATCTGTCCGATGGTATTTGACATATCCAGTACACCGCGATTTGTTTACGTTACTATCTCTCTTACATCCAAGGCATGTGCAAAGCTTTGCCTTTTCCACTGTCCAACAATGCGCCAGTAACGTAAACAATTTGGCTTACCGCTTACATCACTGGTTCTGTCAAGATGGCAGCGCCCTGAATCTAAGACAGCATGTTTTGATACCATTAAACTATAACCGATTGTTTATTAACGATCTATGTGCCCATATACTATGCACAACCAATATATTATGCACAACCAATATACGTGACCCCGGCTGACCAAATGAGTGACATGTCGGGATTTGACATTTGGCGTGAGAGCCAGATGGGATGATTTTTGTGATTTTTAGGTTTATATGGAAACTAAATTTATAGCATCTGTTTTAACATTTCTAGCCATCCCACACTATTTATGCAAAGTTAAATGTGTATTTTAACACAATCTTGGTTATATAGCACACAATTACTACTTTAATGGTCGTTTTCTCCAGTTTTACTTTTTAACATGTCAACATATTTCCTACTTGTCACTGTTTTGGTCAGCCAGGGTCAAATATTATATATATGTAACTTAATACTGTGAACGTCTCACTGACTGGAGCATCCCTTTAAGAGATAGTTATCTCAGTGAAACGCTCCCCTGATGGGTGATGATGTCGAGCGAAGTGTCTCACCTCTTCTGAGCCTCCTGCTTGCTGCAGCAGACCTCGCAGTAGTACTTGTACTCACTACTGAGGGTCTCCGTGCTACTGAAGCCGCGCAGACAGTGGCTGATGGACGTGTTCTGCTCAACGTCCACCGACAGGTCGAGGAAGTCCTCATCCTTACTGCTCACCTGACAAGCAAGTAGAGTAATGTGAGGTGAGGTGGTGTGGTGAGGTGTGGTGTGGTGTGGTGAGGTGTGGTGAAGTAAATTACAGTACAGTACAGTACAGTACAGTACAGTACAGTACAGTACAGTACAGCACAGCACAGCACAGCACAGCACAGCAACGCAACGCAACGCAACGCAACGCAACGCAACGCAACGCAACGCAACGCAACGCAACGCAACGCAACGCAACGCAACGCAACGCAACGCAACGCAAAAGTTAAGTTAAGGTAAGGTAAGGTAAGGTAAGGTAAGTAAAGGTAAGTAAAGGTAAGTAAAGGTAAGTAAAGGTAAGTAAAGGTAAGTAAAGGTAAGGTAAGTAAAGGTAAGGTAAGGTAAGGTAAGGTAAGGTAAGGTAAGGTAAGGTAAGGTAAGGTAAGGTAAGGTAAGGTAAGGTAAGGTAAGGTAAGGTAAGGTAAGGTAAGGTAAGGTAAGGTAAGGTAAGGTAAGGTAAGGTAAGGTAAGGTAAGGTAAGGTAAGGTAAGGTAAGGTAAGGTAAGGTAAGGTAAGGTAAGGTAAGGTAAGGTAAGGTAAGGTAAGGTAAGGTAAGGTAAGGTAAGGTAAGGTAAGTTCCTACACAGCGCAGTATCCAGACCTCAGCGTGCTTTACACTTTACTTCCTTGGCATACAACCACTATCTACAGCCAGGTACTTATTCATATAGCTGAGTGAACTGCAGCGATGTCGAGTGAAAACATTTGCCCAAGGTTTAACACAGAAACATACTGAGCACAGGATTCCAACCCGGGATCTCTTAGTTGAGAGTCCAAAGCTCTACCCTCGAGCCACTGCACACTATGACGGAATTTTACTTATATTGAAAAAGAGCAGTATAGGAGTTGCTAGGTACGTACTGTTTCACAGTTGAGACACCGTGTCTCATTCGTGAGTGTTCCTTGGAAGATGTCGTGTACCCAGGTTGGTTCAGGCTTCACGGTGCCATTCGCTGGTGCCCGGGTCTTCACCTGCTTCTCCGCTGTCACAAACAACCACAACATCAAGTGAAACCTTTGATCACACGCAGCTGTACTGTACAAGAGCACGCAGCTGTATTGTACACAAACACGCCGCTGTACTGTACAAGAGCTCGCAGCTGTATTGTACACAAACACGCCGCTGTACTGTACAAGAGCACGCAGCTGTATTGTACACAAACACGCCGCTGTACTGTACAAGAGCTCGCAGCTGTATTGTACACAAACACGCCGCTGTACTGTACAAGAGCACGCAGCTGTATTGTACACAAACACGCCGCTGTACTGTACAAGAGCTCGCAGCTTTATTGTACAAAAACACGCAGCTGTACAGTACAAGAGCACGCAGCTGTATTGTACAAAAACAGGCCGCTGTACTGTACAAGAGCACGCAGCTGTATTGTACACAAACACGCCGCTGTACTGTACAAGAGCACGCAGCTGTATTGTACACAAACAGGCCGCTGTACTGTACAAGAGCACGCAGCTGTATTGTACACAAACACGCCGCTGTACTGTACAAGAGCACGCAGCTGTATTGTACACAAACACGCCGCTGTACTGTACAAGAGCTCGCAGCTGTATTGTACACAAACACGCCGCTGTACTGTACAAGAGCACGCAGCTGTATTGTACACAAAGACGCCGCTGTACTGTACAAGAGCTTGCAGCTTTATTGTACAAAAACACGCAGCTGTACAGTACAAGAGCACGCAGCTGTATTGTACACAAACAGGCCGCTGTACTGTACAAGAGCACGCAGCTGTATTGTACACAAACACGCCGCTGTACTGTACAAGAGCACGCAGCTGTATTGTACACAAACAGGCCGCTGTACTGTACAAGAGCACGCAGCTGTATTGTACACAAACACGCCGCTGTACTGTACAAGAGCACGCAGCTGTATTGTACACAAACAGGCCGCTGTACTGTACAAGAGCACGCAGCTTTATTGTACAAAAACACGCAGCTGTACGGTACAAGAGCAGGCAGCTGTACTGTACAAGAGCACGCAGCTGTACTGTACAACAGCATGTGACTGTTCTGTACAAGAGGATGCAGCTGTACTGTACAAGAGCACGCAGCTGTATTGTACACAAACACGCCGCTGTACTGTACAAGAGCACGCAGCTGTATTGTACACAAACAGGCCGCTGTACTGTACAAGAGCACGCAGCTGTATTGTACACAAACACGCCGCTGTACTGTACAAGAGCACGCAGCTGTATTGTACACAAACAGGCCGCTGTACTGTACAAGAGCACGCAGCTGTATTGTACACAAACACGCCGCTGTACTGTACAAGAGCACGCAGCTGTATTGTACACAAACAGGCCGCTGTACTGTACAAGAGCACGCAGCTTTATTGTACAAAAACACGCAGCTGTACGGTACAAGAGCAGGCAGCTGTACTGTACAAGAGCACGCAGCTGTACTGTACAACAGCATGTGACTGTTCTGTACAAGAGGATGCAGCTGTACTGTACAAGAGCATGCAGCTGCACTGTACAAGAGCATGTGCCTGTACTGTACATGAGCACGCAGCTGTACTGTACAAGAGCACACAGTTGTACTGTATAAGAGCACACAGCTGTACTGTACAAGAGCAGCAGCTGTACTGTACAAAAGCATGCAGCTGTACTGTACAAGAGAATGCAGCTGTACTGTACAAGAGCATGCAGCTATATTGTACAAGAGCACGCAGCTGTACTGTACAAGAGCATGTAGCTGTACTGTACAAGAGCACGTGGCTGTACTGTACAAGAGCACGTGGCTGTACTGTACAAGAGCATGTGGCTGTACTGTACAAGAGCACGCAGTTGTACTGCACAAAAGCATGCAGCTGTACTGTACAAGAGCATGCAGCTATACTGTACAAGAGCATGTGGCTGTACTGTACAAGAGCATGCAGCTGTACTGTATAAGATCATGTGGCTGTACTGTACAAGAGCATGCAGCTGTACTATATAAGAGCACACAGCTGTACTGTACAAGAGCATGCAGCTGTACTGTACAAGAGGAGGTGGCTGTACTGTACAAGATCATGCCGCTGTACTGTACAAGACGATATATTGTACACAGGGCGTACCGTATTATGTTAAACATCCTCACAAGCCAGGGGTCATTGCTATGCTATTGTACTCCTGGCCGGTTGTCTCTCTGTAATGCTGGTGATTGAGAGGAGTCAAACTACCGGTATAGAATAATGATTATAATGACCTCGCCAGTTGCTCAGTCAGTCAGTTGTGGGAACAGTGGAAATACCCACACCAGTTTGAAGATAGTTACATGACTGCCCTGTATAAGAAGACGGGCTGCAACAGTGCTGTCCTAGAAATGAAACGCAGGCGGCTGAGATGGCTAGAACACGTCCTGCGAATGCCCGGAGACAGCATCCCCAAAGTGGCACTCAGATGGACACCACCAGGAAAAAGGAAGTGAGGACGGCCAAAGATGACGTGGCGACAAACAGTGATGGCCGAGCTGAGAGAGATAGGGCTGTCGTGGGGAGAGGCTCAGGCCTCAGCCAAGGACAGCACCTTGTGGCGGAAGATTGTTGTGGCCTTATGTCCCACTGGGGACGAAGAGGATTAAGTAAGTAAGTAACATGACTGACGGGAATCCCTATATAATGTCCCATTCACGTCCTAAACACTGCATATAACATGAGCAATGTGGGGCTGAAATGACCTAAAATATTACATCACAAGACTGGAGGCCAACCACTCCTTGTCACAATGATGATTTAAATCTTGGAAGTGGGAACAAAAGTAAATGCAAGTTGACCGCTACATTTGGTTGTGCCCACCTTGCAGTAGGTCAGCGACAGTGTTGAGGAGGTAGTTGAGGAACTCATGGGCGTCCTGCTGCATATAGTTGTCAAATAACTCTGGAATGAAGGACGTCAGACGTCTTGATCACATCACAAGTGTATTGATAGCGCTGCTAAGTTAATAAAGAGATACATGTTATTATCACTTACCCTGGTACTTCAATAAATACAACTCCTTTGTAATAGTGTATCTATTATTCATGTAAATGTTCATCAAGTTGGATGAATATACAGTATATTAAAACAAGATTACACAACCAATAAATTTTGACTCACATCAATGTAAGTAGAATTTTTTTAGTTGTATAATAAAAAATCCTATTTACTATTATTTTTTAAATTCAACACTATTTTGTAAAATAATATTTAAAAAAAATATATCTATACTTTTATGCTTGAATAGCAAAAGTGTACCTACTAGCATAATATTTATAAAGAATAAAATGACTCTTCTTTGTACGTAAAACAAGAAAGAGTGTTGGCAGGCCCATATTGATATGGAAATAATCAAATGTAAATATAATAAAATAATAATACATTTTATTTAGACACTAAAATCCACATTAAAGCTCTGTTCAGTAGTGTTGACAACAGTAGTTAAAAATTACAAGAAATAAATATAATAAAAGTGCATGTAAAACATATAAAAACGTATAGCTAGATCATTACTGTACATAATTAACGGAACTGAACTAGAGAAATTAAAACTAAAACCAAAGGTGGCATTGTTGTAAATTATATTATGTATCAATGTAATCAAGAAATAGAAGTATATATTTATTATTTTATATACTTATATAGGTCCTATCTAGTGTCTATGTATATATATAATATATGTATATATATATATGTATATATATATATGTATATATATATATATGTATATAAATATATTATATATATATATATATATATATATATAATACCTATATAGGCAATTGTAAATATAATACTAATACACTGTTATGCTACCATTTTCTTTGCGTAACCGCTGAATGAATTTCTTCGGAGCGACGGTGCCGACTTTCTTCTTCTGCGTTGCGATGCTGTGGAAGAGATCGGCGAGACACGTCAACAGTGTCTCCCTCTTCTGGTTCTTCTGCTGCTGCTTGTACTGTAGCACCTTCTCACGGAATGGCTTGCAGAAGAACAACGCTTGCAGCACGGAGTTACAGTAGCAGGTGTTGCCGAACTGGACAGACAAACAACACGACAAGGGATATAATAAGGTCGCCTGTGGTCGGACACCTGATCAGCCTAGGTTGGTAGTTAATTATTAGCAGGAAGTCTGCTTGTTCAGTTGTATTCTGTCTCAACTTCGCAGTAATTTACAAATTAAATGTTTTTTTTTCAGAGTCTGCTATATGTATGGTTGTTACATTAAAATTTTCTTATGCTCTCTTCAACTTATTAAATGCATGATTCAGCATTTATATATATATATATATATATATATATATATATATATATATATATATATATATATATATATATTAACCATGCAGATAACCAGGGCTGAAAATCAGCCCAATGGCACCTGCCTCTGTTGTAACAGTTTTAATTTCCATCACACCTAACTGACATGCAATCATTTTGTATCACTGGATAGCTGATATATTTTTCTAGATCATGTAAATTTTTCCTTGCGCATATTTGGTGACATATTTTTCACAATCGAGTATACAAAGCACATGATGTTGTTGCTACCCACACTTGGGTGATTTTACTAGGCCCTGGTGAATGAATGTATGCATTCATTCTAAGTCTACATCCTGACACATGCGGTATCAAGAGAAAGCTCTGTGAGTGGCCAACCTGCCAAAGATATGTCACACAGGTTTAGTCAATTCAGCCAATCAGAGCCATGGTTTCTAATCATCAACCCTGCGAAACCAAAGTTTGAAACAAAATAGCGGCGCAGTAAACAACAGTTGATCCACTTCACAACTTTCCTTTGGATTATCTCAAGTTTCTGCATTGATATTTTGACAAAATGACAGTGTTCATAAACAAAGTTATATTATATATGTAATTAGACTGAGTTTAGGGGTGTTTTTGGTGTGAACATTCAATAAATTAGCAGCGCGACATTTCTCTGACTGAGCGCGTGCATTGCAATAGTAACGGATGTGACCGCAAACGGCTGGCTTGAATCAGCATATTTTTGTGTTGGAAAAGTCATAAAAATAATAGTTCTCAATTGATTTGTTTATTTTTTATTTAATTTGGCAGCTAATACATGATGCTACATAATTTGTCTAAATGGTGAAGTATATTCATCCATGCCATTGTTTTCTGGCAGCATGATGAAATGTTTGTTTTTATTTCAGAGAGAAACATCCCCATGATTTTAGTTTGTTCTATAGATATTATATTTTTTTTATTATAATAAAGCATTCTTTTAGCATTAAAATTATGCATCATGGATATTTGTTATGACCAATATTAGCAGTTATGATTTTTATAGGAACAGTATGCTACAGAGGAATTTTCTTGGTTAAACATATTTCATTGAGACAGTCAGAGACACAAGAGAACAGCTGCTACATAATTGCTTAATACATATGTAATTATTATTATTATAACTCTGTATACTGCTACCTGCTGCAAAGACTGACCATGGAAAATGTAGATGGTTGGAGAAAATAAACATGTACTTCTTACAGTTGCATATCTGATTTATAATCTACTTCTTTAACTTATATACACACAGTGGCCAGCATGGAGTAGACTATTGCATCAAACTACTTTTATTTATTTTATAATTTATATAAGTAGCCATCTATAGTTTTGTAAACATACAGTATGGTGTACTTACATTGACAAGTCCAAAGTAGTGTTCATTTGCAGGAAATTGATCGGATCCAATCTCTTTCTCCAGCTGAGAAGCATTTGCTCCCTAGAAGGATAACAGTGATTACTTCCACATACTCAACAAACAGACCTGCAAAGTTGTTGTCATTGCCACTAGTAACTAACAAAATCTACCATCAGCTGACGAGATGCCTAGGTAGCTAATAGTCAAGATAGTAATATTTTTTATTTATCAATGCTACAAAACATGCACATCAACACTTTAATGTGCTTGCAGAGTCTCATTGTTTGTTAACAATTATGACAGGAGAGAAGTTTGTATCCATCGATAAGCATCATTGGTAGTACAGAAGTGTCAAAATGATAACATTTATATTGCTGTGCTATGGCCTATGGCATGATGTTAGACATTAGTGTTATTGTGTGTCTGTGTCCAGGGCTTTATGCAGGACCAAATTATTGCCAGTCACACATGTTTTGGTAGACACATGGATGTTAACTGTTAAGCCAGTTTACAAACTTTCAAATGTGCCTGATGACCTCAAATGGACTACAAACATACATGTGACACCATTTACACTCACTTTTGAGGCATAACTAATAATGTCTATGTTTTTTTTACCCGTCCACCCATGTTTCTACACGTCCAAAACGTTTTCTACCCGTCCAAATGGTGGGTGGACGGGTCTCTGCATAAAGCTATGTCAGTGTCAGTGTCAATGACATGGTATGTCTGTCAGTGTCTATGTCATGGTGAAAAGTCCACAACAAATGTTCTCGAATTATTTGTTAAATGTGCATGGTTCCTGCAATTGTTAGGTTCTGTGGAAGGCGTTTCAGCCGACGAAAACATGAAAGACGTAGAGGTGAGAGAACATCCCAAACTGGGATGTGCAGATACGGCCGCACTTGGGACAGACTACTGCAGGGTAGAGCCTTGTTTCCTCTGCGTGTAAATTTAGCCTTTCAAAGGCACAGATGCCCAGGGGTTTGACCAGGTGACAGAAGCAGTGGTTGATTACAACTATTTCTCATTCAAGGATGGAGATGCTGTAGGTTCTCGAAGGTGCCTCACAGTCTTTGTAGCACCTTGGGAGCAGTACACGTGTATAGCATCTTTATAATACTCAGGCCAGGCCAATTCATTGGGCCAGTAGATAAAAAAATAAATTATAATTTATAATATTTAACAAGTTTTTCCTGAAGTGGAATTTATGTATTTCGGCATTCCATTCAGGAGTTCAATTTCAATAAAATGGGAAACGGTAGAGCCTAGGCTATGTTATCTTTCCCATCTTGTATTTCATGACTACCTTCGTCTAACTGAATATTGTGTCATTTTTATTTGGGGGGAAGGTGGTCATGAATTACAAGAAGGAAACAGCTAGACTAAGCTCTACCGTTTTCCAATTTATTGAAATTTGTCTGATTTAATACTTTGTCACTTTAATTTGGGAAGGGTAATATTTGGCATACGGGAAAAGAAATGATAATGTAGTTGTGCAAATGTGTAGATATATACTGAATGTAGCAGTGAAAAGGCAGTGTATCCCCTACCTTGCCCTTGGTATGTTCAAGGATTGTTGAATATGAACTTTATTATGAAGACACCGGGAGTGGCAGTGACAGTGGTAGTAGTGCGCCATTCACAAACCATTATATTGCCACTAACGGGAGTCGTGAAAGTGTGCGGATATCGCATTATAATTGTCGGCGTGATTGCCAGTGTCTGTCACTCACTGAGACACTGACTCAGTCAGTCTATGAATGAGTGTAACTGACAGTGAAGGCGAGTCTAAAATGACAGTTTTGTCGTTTGACACCACTCCAGTCACTGGCACTGGCCAGTCAAATGTCTCATTGAATGCGTGAATTAGCAATTTATTTATATACGTCAACTCTATGCATCCAATAAAGAAACAGATGAACTTGTCAGTAGTGCAACTGTTGTCAAGATAGCAGATAGACATCCTATAAATACAAACCATTTTCGAAGAAATATTCATCAGTCACTTTAGAGCCATATTTCGCCCGGAAGTAAATACAACGCCGCCAGTAAATATCGATAGGCATGATGGGAATTATTACAATTAAATAAAATACAATTATCTGATTTAATGCAATAAGCAAATCATGCGGTATACCAATCATGCATTTAATTTTGTGAATATTTACTATTGTGAGTCATAACTGTATTTGTAAAATAAATCCGATTTTAGCCGCTTAACTGACCACGTGACTACGACGAGAACGTTCTTTCGTGCCGACATTTTGTGAGGTGCGTGTTGTGGAA
>OZ024860.1:40245222-40297722 GCA_964017155.1 Oasisia sp. SBJ-2009
TGTTCTTGTGCGTACGTACAAGTTACGCTTGTTCTGTTTGAATTCTCATGTGTACAAGTTACCATTGTTTAGATACAGTTTGTGTTTTCATGGGTACAAGTTACCCTTGTTTAGTTCCTGTTTGTGTTCTCGTGTGTACAAGTTACCCTTGTTTAGTTCCTGTTTGTGTTCTCATGTGTACAAGTTACCCTTGTTTAGTTCCTGTTTGTGTTCTCATGTGTACAAGTTACCCTTGTTTAGTTCCTGTTTGTGTTCTCATGTGTACAAGTTACCCTTGTTTAGTTCCTGTTTGTGTTCTCATGTGTACAAGTTACCCTTGTTTAGTTCCTGTTTGTGTTCTCATGTGTACAAGTTACCCTTGTTTAGTTCCTGTTTGTGTTCTCATGTGTACAAGTTACCCTTGTTTAGTTCCTGTTTGTGTTCTCGTGTGTACAAGTTACCCTTGTTTAGTTCCTGTTTGTGTTCTCGTGTGTACAAGTTACCCGTGTTTAGTTCCTGTTTGTGTTCTCGTGTGTACAAGTTACCCGTGTTTAGTTCCTGTTTGTGTTCTCGTGTGTACAAGTTACCCGTGTTTAGTACAAGTTACGCTTGTTCTGTATGTGTTCTCGTGTGTTCAAGTTACCCATGTTTAGGTACTGTTTGTGTTCTTGTGCGTACGTACAAGTTACGCTTGTTCTGTTTGAATTCTCATGTGTACAAGTTACCATTGTTTAGATACAGTTTGTGTTTTCATGGGTACAAGTTACCCTTGTTTAGTTCCTGTTTGTGTTCTCGTGTGTACAAGTTACCCTTGTTTAGTTCCTGTTTGTGTTCTCATGTGTACAAGTTACCCTTGTTTAGTTCCTGTTTGTGTTCTCATGTGTACAAGTTACCCTTGTTTAGTTCCTGTTTGTGTTCTCATGTGTACAAGTTACCCTTGTTTAGTTCCTGTTTGTGTTCTCATGTGTACAAGTTACCCTTGTTTAGTTCCTGTTTGTGTTCTCATGTGTACAAGTTACCCTTGTTTAGTTCCTGTTTGTGTTCTCATGTGTACAAGTTACCCTTGTTTAGTTCCTGTTTGTGTTCTCGTGTGTACAAGTTACCCTTGTTTAGTTCCTGTTTGTGTTCTCGTGTGTACAAGTTACCCGTGTTTAGTTCCTGTTTGTGTTCTCGTGTGTACAAGTTACCCGTGTTTAGTTCCTGTTTGTGTTCTCGTGTGTACAAGTTACCCGTGTTTAGTTCCTGTTTGTGTTCTCGTGTGTACAAGTTACCCGTGTTTAGTTCCTGTTTGTGTTCTCGTGTGTACAAGTTACCCGTGTTTAGTTCCTGTTTGTGTTCTCGTGTGTACAAGTTACCCGTGTTTAGTTCCTGTTTGTGTTCTCGTGTGTACAAGTTACCCTTGTTTAGTTCCTGTTTGTGTTCTCGTGTGTACAAGTTACCCTTGTTTAGTTCCTGTTTGTGTTCTCATGTGTACAAGTTACCCTTGTTTAGTTCCTGTTTGTGTTCTCATGTGTACAAGTTACCCTTGTTTAGTTCCTGTTTGTGTTCTCATGTGTACAAGTTACCCTTGTTTAGTTCCTGTTTGTGTTCTCATGTGTACAAGTTACCCTTGTTTAGTTCCTGTTTGTGTTCTCATGTGTACAAGTTACCCTTGTTTAGTTCCTGTTTGTGTTCTCGTGTGTACAAGTTACCCTTGTTTAGTTCCTGTTTGTGTTCTCGTGTGTACAAGTTACCCGTGTTTAGTTCCTGTTTGTGTTCTCGTGTGTACAAGTTACCCGTGTTTAGTTCCTGTTTGTGTTCTCGTGTGTACAAGTTACCCGTGTTTAGTTCCTGTTTGTGTTCTCGTGTGTACAAGTTACCCGTGTTTAGTTCCTGTTTGTGTTCTCGTGTGTACAAGTTACCCGTGTTTAGTTCCTGTTTGTGTTCTCGTGTGTACAAGTTACCCGTGTTTAGTTCCTGTTTGTGTTCTCGTGTGTACAAGTTACCCTTGTTTAGTTCCTGTTTGTGTTCTCATGTGTACAAGTTACCCTTGTTTAGTTCCTGTTTGTGTTCTCATGTGTACAAGTTACCCTTGTTTAGTTCCTGTTTGTATTCTCATGTGTACAAGTTACCCTTGTTTAGTTCCTGTTTGTGTTCTCATGTGTACAAGTTACCCTTGTTTAGTTTGTTTGTGTTCTTGTGTGTACAAGTTACCCGTGTTTAGTTTGTTTGTGTTCTCGTGTGTACAAGTTACCCGTGTTTAGTTCCTGTTTGTGTTCTCATGTGTACAAGTTACCCTTGTTTAGTTTGTTTGTGTTCTCGTGTGTACAAGTTACCCGTGTTTAGTTTGTTTGTGTTCTCGTGTGTACAAGTTACCCGTGTTTAGTTCCTGTTTGTGTTCTCGTGTGTACAAGTTACCCGTGTTTAGTTTGTTTGTGTTCTCGTGTGTACAAGTTACCCGTGTTTAGTTCTTGTTTGTGTTCTCGTGTGTACAAGTTACCCGTGTTTAGTTTGTTGTTGTGTTTCAGCCCGAGCAGCCTCGCGAGGGACACTTTGTGAGCACGCGCTACAACAAGCCCGTGGTGCTGCAACAGATCCCATACGAGTTCATTGCGTAGTCTCTCAACATGGTCTCTCAATAAAGTTTACCTACAACATGTGTGTGTGTTTGTTTGTTTATATATATCAAATATATATATACATACACATATATATACATATATTTTATAGTCTTTGTCAGACGAGCAACTGAATTTAAAGAGACACTGTCAGTGCGTTTCTTGTGTGCTGTTCATAATACTAGAATAAATACTTGTTCAAAATTGCTTAGCAAGGGTGGTGAATAGGTCTCCACACTTTACTCCTTCTAAGCCGCTTCTAAAGTCTGCATTGGCTGCCTGTCCAATATCGTATAATGTTTAAGATGTGTACCATTACTTACCAGGCACTTTCTTCTAAGCAGCCATCGTATTTACATACTTTACTTACTCCTATAAGAAAACCTATTCAACTTCGGTCATCTACTTCTGATTTACTCTTTGTACCAAAGGTCAATACTAATATGGGGACCAGGGCTTTTGCTGTGGGTGCGCCTACTCTATGGAATATGCTTCCTTCTAGCGTGAAATCAGTTGAAAATTTTGCTAAATTCCGTCGTCATTTAAAAACATCTGTACAATCTGGCCTATCCACCATAGCTCCCTGGCGCATCAATCAATCTGGTGACAACTTGATTTGTTTACCGACTATGAGATCGATTAATCCTTTTTGTTTTGATGCGCCTCTGAGCTTGGTTTCTAAGGATATAGGCGCAATAGAAGTTAACTAATTATTATTATGTATATTGTACGTATAACAGTTACAGCTTCCTAATTTGCAATTGACTTGATGTGTGGACAATGCTTGGGCTGTTACACACAGTTTGCTATGAATGCGTTAACCCCATAGCAGTAGATAAATACAAATACTTATATAGCAACCAATCACTCGAGGTTGTTCTTAGGCTCTAAGAATGAATAAAATTACATTAGGTCATGCATAAAATTGCACACATTTGTTCAAGTAAATCTCATTTTATTCCATTTACAACAAGTTCTATATACATTTAAAACTCCACAAATGCAGCCATTTCAAACAGTGATGTTTTAGAGTAATAATATTATTTTAATTTATTCAGTCATTTGATTTTGTTAATTTAGCATGTGGGAAATGAACACTAAATTGTAACATACTGTACTATTCTACCTTCCATTTAATTTATTTAACAACAAAAACCACAGCAAGCATGCTGGCACCGACTACAAATTGTATACCAAATTATACAGTGCGATAACATTCAAAAACAAATTATACAGTGCAATAACATTCAAAAACTAGTATCGACTAACTTACTATTGGCTACTTAGCCAAATTCACCATGTGTGGGGGTCATTCCACCCAGCACAGAAACATAAGTACATCAACTTATATCCGCCTTAAAAAACCCGAGTACACAATAAAATGAGGAAAAAACCCATTTGGCAAAACCTTGTATACTTTTCAGGGAAAAGCGTCGACCTTTAAAACAAACAATACGGTGTTTACCGTGACATTTATTGTGGAACAATCAACCACATAACGGGTTTATTACTACATTGATGTGAATCTGTTAGTGAATAAAGAAATACGTCGTCATGTGTGAGTATGAAAGGGAGGGTGGGTGGGAAACAAAATACGAACAATAACGACAAATCAGGAAGCGAAGATAACTTATGTACTCATTCAGCAATAAATTGTGAAAGAATGAGGTCGAGTCCGCTACGCTATCGCCTTTATAGTGCTATCTGGTGCGCATGCGTGAATCGCATAGCCTTGTAGCCAAAACCCACACTTGTCCTGCACCCTCCACATAAACCGCAGTATGTCCCTATTACATAGAGACACATCCATTTATGCAGAGGGAACAACACAAGTCAGGAATTGATTGAATCAGGCCAATTGTCTGACAAATTTATTTAACAACAAAAACCACAGCAAGTATGCTGGCACCGACTACAAATTGTACACCAAATTATACAGTGCAATAACATTCAAAAACAAATTATACAGTGCAATAACATTCAAAAACTAGTATCGTCTAACTTACCATTGGCTACTTAGCCGAATTCACCATGTGTGGGGGTCAGAAACTAGTAATATGTTTACTATTCTAAATGTTCTGAATTGTTCTGTTTCTCTATATGATAAATACAAATACTTATATAGGAACCAATCACTCGAGGTTGTTCTTAGGCTTTTGAGGCTCAGATTGAGACAGGACTGACATTAAGAGGATCTCTGAGTCACAGGGGACACACAGTCCCTAACGTTGACAGCTAGGATTTGACACCAGATATGCCATGTCCAGATATTGAACCAGGGGTGCTGGCATGTCAGGTGGATGTGTAAACTATCATCACATGATGACTGGTGGAACACATGTTGGTCTGTTTCACACATGAATGTGGAGTTGGGAATGCTTCTTAGATGACTTGGAATGTTTCCCAGTCTGGATATTGAGGTGCTTTAAGCAATAAGGGTAGGCTCCTGTGCTATGGAAGAAATTACCTTTAAGTGTGCATAGTTGTGGCTCTGATAGACAGAGCAGGGATGTTCATGTACTTACTGACTTGTCTGCATTCTCACAAAACATTTGGCTTATTTATCACAAAAACCACCATGAATAAAATTACATTAGGTCATGCATAAAATTGCACACATTTGTTCAAGTAAATCTCATTATTTTCCATTTACAACAAGTTCTATATACATTTAAAACTCCACAAATGCAGCCATTTCAAACTGATGTTTTAGAGTAATAATATAATTTTAATTTATTCAGTCATTTGATTTTATGTTAATTTAGCATGTGGGAAATGAACACTAAATTGTAACATACTGTACTATGCTACCTTCCAGGTAGAGTTTGATGGTTCCAATAGAAGAATACAACCTCAGTATATTATCTAATTAAAAACTCTGTTTTCTGACAAATGAAAACTAAGTATACTTCTTCCCCATAAGAGCAAACCCAGTCGATTCTGTCATATGGTCTGATGGTTCAGTCCGTCTTCTCTTTTCCTTCTGACCAGTTGGTTGACGCACAGGCCATTGTGGACTGCACACAAAATAATTCTCCTGTGGCAATCCTTGTGGTATACCAAACGTGGACCTGTGTGTGAATGGATGTATGGGTGCCTCTGACTGTGGCTTCGAGGCTTTGCTGAGAGTGGCGTAGTGTGAAACACATCTGGCTTTCTCCACTGTGCTATCTCGGTAACTTCTCGGTGTTTCATCTATGTCAGAGCCTTGCTTCTCCAAAAAAGTGGATTTTTGAAAGTCTACAGGTCTCCCCTTCATCAGTGTACTTCCTTTGCCTGCAAGTGTAGATTTATGAGGATTTGCTCTAGGCTGACCGCGGAGTTCCTTCTGCCACACAGGAGCTGTGCGTTTGGCTGGGTGTGGGGTCTGGGTGGACATCTCTTTAGTCTGATATTTTGTGGCCCCTATCTCATCCTGCTTCTTCCAGTTGGGCACCAGGTCATACAGCAGTTCTCTGTAGCGACCTGCAGAACAGACAGTCTAACAGTCATGCAGCAGTTCTCTGTAGCGACCTGCAGAACAGACAGTCTAACAGTCATGCAGCAGTTCTCTGTAGCGACCTGCAGAACAGACAGTCTAACAGTCATGCAGCAGTTCTCTGTAGCGACCTGCAGAACAGACAGTCTAACAGTCATGCAGCAGTTCTCTGTAGCGACCTGCAGAACAGACAGTCTAACAGTCATGCAGCAGTTCTCTGTAGCGACCTGCAGAACAGACAGTCTAACAGTCATGCAGCAGTTCTCTGTTGCGACTTGCAGAACAGACAGTCTAACAGTCATGCAGCAGTTCTCTGTAGCGACCTGCAGAACAGACAGTCTAACAGTCATGCAGCAGTTCTCTGTAGCGACCTGCAGAACAGACAGTCTTAACAGTCATGCAGCAGTCAGTTCTCTGTAGCGACCTGCAGAACAGACAGTCTAACAGTCATACAGCAGTTCTCTGTAGCGACCTGCAGAACAGACAGTCTTAACAGTCATGCAGCAGTCAGTTCTCTGTAGCGACCTGCAGAACAGACAGTCTAACAGTCATACAGCAGTTCTCTGTAGCGACCTGCAGCACAGACAGTCTAACAGTCATACAGCAGTTCTCTGTAGCGACCTGTAGCACAGACAGTCTAACAGTCATACAGCAGTTCTCTGTAGCGACCTGTAGCACAGACAGTCTAACAGTCATACAGCAGTTCTCTGTAGCGACCTGCAGAACAGACAGTCTAACAGTCATGCAGCAGTTCTCTGTAGCGACCTGTAGCACAGACAGTCTAACAGTCATACAGCAGTTCTCTGTAGCGACCTGCAGAACAGACAGTCTAACAGTCATGCAGCAGTTCTCTGTAGCGACCTGCAGAACAGACAGTCTAACAGTCATGCAGCAGTTCTCTGTAGCGACCTGCAGAACAGACAGTCTTAACAGTCATGCAGCAGTCAGTTCTCTGTAGCGACCTGCAGCACAGACAGTCTAACAGTCATACAGCAGTTCTCTGTAGCGACCTGTAGCACAGACAGTCTAACAGTCATACAGCAGTTCTCTGTAGCGACCTGTAGCCCAGACAGTCTAATAGTCTTGCAGCAGTTCTCTGTAGCGACCTGTAGCACAGACAGTCTAACAGTCATGCAGCAGTTCTCTGTAGCGACCTGTAGCACAGACAGTCTAACAGTCATGCAGCAGATCTCTGTAGCGACCTGTAGCACAGACAGTCTAACAGTTATACAGCAGTTCTCTGTAGCGACCTGTAGCCCAGACAGTCTAACAGTCTTGCAGCAGTTCTCTGTAGCGACCTGTAGCACAGACAGTCTAACAGTCATGCAGCAGTTCTCTGTAGCGACCTGTAGCACAGACAGTCTAACAGTCATACAGGAGTTCTCTGTAGCGACCTGTAGCACAGACAGTCTAACAGTCATACAGCAGTTCTCTGTAGCGACCTGTTGCACAGACAGTCTAACAGTCATACAGCAGTTCTCTGTAGCGACCTGTAGCACAGACAGTCTAACAGTCATACAGCAGTTCTCTGTAGCGACCTGTAGCACAGACAGTCTAACAGTCATGCAGCAGTTCTCTGTAGCGACCTGTAGCACAGACAGTCTAACAGTCATACAGCAGTTCTCTGTAGCGACCTGTAGCACAGACAGTCTAACAGTCATACAGCAGTTCTCTGTAGCGACCTGTAGCACAGACAGTCTAACAGTCATGCAGCAGTTCTCTGTAGCGACCTGTAGCACAGACAGTCTAACAGTCATGCAGCAGTTCTCTGTAGCGACCTGCAGAACAGACAGTCTAACAGTCATGCAGCAGTTCTCTGTAGCGACCCGTAGCACAGACAGTATAACATTCATGCAGCAGTTCTCTGTAGCGACCTGTAGCACAGACAATCTAACAGTCATGCAGCAGTTCTCTGTAGCGACCTGCAGAACAGACAGTCTAACAGTCATGCAGCAGTTCTCTGTAGCAACCCGTAGCACAGACAGTCTAACAGTCATGCAGCAGTTCTCTGTAGTGACCTGTAGCACAGACAGTCTAACAGTCATGCAGCAGTTCTCTGTAGCGACCTGCAGAACAGACAGTCTAACAGTCATACAGCAGTTCTCTGTAGCGACCTGCAGAACAGACAGTCTAACAGTCATGCAGCAGTTCTCTGTAGCGACCTGCAGAACAGACAGTCTAACAGTCATGCAGCAGTCAGTTCTCTGTAGCGACCTGCAGAACAGACAGTCTAACAGTCATGCAGCAGTTCTCTGTAGCGACCTGTAGCACAGACAGTCTAACAGTCATTTTTAACAAGATTTAACAAGATTGCCACCTAGAGAATCAACTCTAGATGGCAGGTGGACAAGGAAGCCGTTTGGCTTATCGAGAGTCCAACCTATCTATCTAAGTATACCCTGCCCATCTTAGGTATATGTCAATTTTATTTTTAAACATATTAACACTTCTAGCACCTACACAATCAGCTGATAATTTGTTCCATTCGTTTACTATTCTTTGGGAAAATGAAAATTTTCTAATATCTAGTCTACACTGCTTCTTTGCTAATGCAACTCCATGTCCTCTAGTCCTTCTCTCTTCCTTGACCGTGAAAAAAATATTTCTGTCAATATTTTCATACCCATTCAATATTTTAAAAACCTCAATCTGATCTCCTCTCAATCTTCTGGTTTCTAGTGTTGTTAGACCACATTCTTTTAGACGCATTTCATAACTAATATTCCTGAGTTTTGGTATCATTTTTGTTGCTCTCCTTTGTACTCTTTCTAGCATATCAATATCCTTCTTGCGATATGGCCTCCATGCTTGTATACAATATTCTAAATGAGGCCTAACTATTGTTTTATAAAGCGGTATTATTAGTTCTTTTTCTTTGTATACTATATTTCGCCTAATTAATCCAAGAATTTGGTTTGCCTTCGCTGCTGCAATTCCACACTGCTCTGATACCTTCATGTCAGCACTAATGGTTAAACCTAAGTCCTTTTCCTTTACAGTAGTATTTAGTACAGTACCACCCATTGTATATTGTGCATTTTCATTCCCATGTCCTGTGTGGAGGCACTTACACTTTCCAAAGTTAAACAGCATTTGCCATTTCTCAGACCATTCTATCAACTTATTTAGATCATCTTGTAAATGCTGTCTATCTGCATCACTTTTTATTTTCCTAAACACTTTTGTGTCGTCCGCAAACTTCAACACCTTGCTTGTTATGTCATCATCCAAATCATTGATATATATTAAGAATAAAATAGGTCCCAATACTGATCCTTGCGGTACTCCACTCAAAACAGATTTCCAATTTGAAACCTCCCCATCAACTACTACTCTTTGTCTTCTATCAATAAGCCATTTTTCTATCCAGTTAATCATACTATTTCCTATGCCATGGGCCTTTAGTTTAAGTAGTAATCTTTGGTGTGGCACTTTGTCAAAGGCTTTTTTAAAATCTAAGTAGATTATATCTACTGGTGATCCCTCATCTACCCACTTTGTGACATCTTCCAAAAAACATAACATATTTGTTAAGCATGACCTCGCTTTTAAAAACCCATGTTGAGATGTGTTTATCAATTTATTTTTAACAAGAAAATCAACCAAGTGATCTTTAATTAGTCTTTCTAATAGTTTACAAATCACCGATGTTAAACTCACTGGTCTATAGTTCTCTGACTTGCTTCTTGATCCTTTTTTAAATAATGGTATGATGTTTGCTTCTTTCCATTCTACCGGAACCACTCCTTCCTCTAATGCCAAATTGAACACTGTTGCAAGTGGTATGCTAATTTGTTCTACAATTTCCAGTAGTAATTTGGGAGGAATCCCATCCACTCCTGGTGATTTATTATCCTTCATATCTCTTATTTTCATAGCTACCATTTTTGGGGTTACAGTTAGTTGTCCTAAATAGTCACACTCTCTCCCTTCGAACTTAGTCTCTAGTACTGGTAATGTACTAATATCTTCCCTGGTAAACACCGAAGTAAAGTATTCATTTAGGTTTTCTGCCATTAAGAATCCCTCCGTTATTATGTTTCCATCACTACCTTCTAGTGGCCCGACCTTATCTTGAACTTTCTGTTTACTTCGAACATACGCATAAAAACTCTTGCTGTCATGTTTTATGTTGAAAGCTATTTTTTGTTCATAGCTTCTCTTAGAATTTCTAATTTCAGCTGTAGCTTGATTAAGTGCTTCTTTATAAATGGCATAGTCTTCGTCACTTCCAGTATGTCTATATGTCTTCCACATCATTTGCTTGTACTTGATTTTTCTAATGGCTTCCTTCGATAAGTGTTTCTTCTTTGACCTTTTCCCCTGTTTTTTCAAGGGGACAAATTTGTCAACTACGCAGTCAATTTCCCTCTTTAAGATATTCCAGCATTCTGTTGCTGTCTTATTCTTCAGTGTGTTATTCCAGTCTATCTTCGCTAAATATTCTCTCATGTCCTTATATCTTCCTTTGTGAAAATTTTTCCTGTACCGTATTTTTCTGTTCCGTTCTCCTTTTACTTTGATGATAAAATGTATCTGGTTATGATCACTACATCCCAGTGGCTCACATATATTGACATTATCAACAAATTCCTTCTGTGAGCTCAAAACTATGTCCAACACGTTCTTGTCCCTGGTTGGTTCTAACACATGTTGAAAAAGGAAACTATCTTGTACTAAATTTAAAAACTCTTGATCCTCTCTCCCAGGACTCTGTAGAGATGTCCACTTTATATGCCCATGGTTAAAATCCCCCATAATAATACAGTCCCGTTGACTCACTTCTTTTATAGCGTTGTGCATTTTTTCATTCTCTTCTATGCTTATGTTTGGACTACGATAAACTAACCCAACAGTTAATGTTGAGTTTCCTGTAACTATGTTACACCAGACAGCTTCACATTCTGCTTCTTTTTCTAATTTTATTTCGTAAGCCTGGATGGATTCTTTAATATATAAAATAACTCCGCCTCCCCTTCTTCCTAATCTATCTTTCCTAAACATTACATATCCTGTCATTCCTAATTCGGCATCTGATATATCGGGGGTGGTCCAAGATTCAGTTATACCTATTATGTGAGGGTCAATATCTTCTACCATAATGTTTAGTTCATTTCTTTTGTTTACTATGCTCCTTGCATTTAAACAAACACATTTATAACCAAATTTCGTAGGGCTTTCCAGGCTGTTTTTTGCTGATTTCTTTTTGCTGTCTTTAGCTATGCCTCTAGTATTTGGCTTCTCTGTGTATCCCCCCTGCGAAACTAGTTTAAAAAATTGCAACCTGTTCCTCTGTCCATAGATTGAAGCAGGTTCTCGGAGAACACTGCTGCGCCCTTTCCGCTTAGATGGAGGCCATCTCTCACGTACATATCTTCCTTCCCAACAAAGTATCCCCACAAATCTACAAATCCAACTCCTTCTCCTTCACACATCTGCTCCACCAGAGCATTGATTGCCATCCTCTTACAGTTTCTATAGGTTGCTCCCCTTCCTCCGATTACTGGCAAGATTCCTGAGAGAATGATCTGTTCAACTCTTGTCTTCTTCAGTTTCCCTACCAACTGTCTGTATCTTTGCACTATTCTAGTTGTCCCCTCCCTGTCTGCATTGTTCGTCCCTACATGTACTAATATAGATCCTCCCTGGCCATGCCCCAACACGTTCTCTACTCTATCTGTCACATGCTCAATCCGAGCGCCCGGAAGACAAACAACAACATCTTCTCCTTTGTTTAACGTCTTGTCCGTCTTTCGCAAAATTGAGTCGCCCATAAAAACCCTTTCTGTTCTCAATGCACCCTCGATCACTGCTTCAGAGTAGCTCCTCCGTTTTGCATCTCCCTGGTTGCTGACTTTCCCCCCTGCCGCTTTCTCTGTTGGTCCTTTCTTTCCTGTCTCTTTTCTTCCTGACATCTTCCTTGTTATTGACTTCCGTTTGGTCACATCTACTCTCAGTTCCTTTCTTCCCTTCGTCTTTCCTCCTGTCGCATCTACTTCTATCATCTCCTGTCCCCTTGTCCCTCCCTCCTTCTCTACTGTCACTTTCTCCACTGTCTCCTTCATGCATGGCATGTTTTCTGTTGTTCTTTCTCCATTTGTTTTCCTTGCTATCATCCTCCCTCCTCTCTCCATCCCCTTCACAAGATCCGTTAGCTTAGCTAGCTCTGCCGTCAGACAGTCCACTTTCCAACACCCTAAACATTGGAAAGTAAACCCTTCCTCCGTTGTCTCTGACCAAGACTTTCCGCACCCCGATAAGGCAAAATCCACCAAGCTGTGGCAGTGATCACACAGCAAGTGCCTCCTTGCCTTCACTTGCCGCTTGGAAGGTGCCATAATACGATTGATCAAATCAACTTAGTTTATACCAACTTAGTCTTTAGAAAGACTGTTTGTTTATTGTGTACAGCAACTGCAGCACACTACGTGTTATAAACAACTTACTACCTATGCTACCATGAACAATAATTTTATTCTGTACTGGTTCCGTTCCCTAGCGGATACTTTGGACACTACCTATATAAACAGACTAGGGCTTCCTGCTAAAACACTTGCTTATTTTTAATAACAATGGCGCCGAATCAAAGAATTATCCTATGTATGCAGCTGTTTTGCTTACCACTTTATCTGTTATATATCATATCAATTTATCAGATTTGCTAAATTTTGTTTACAATCTTGTTGAAAGCTAGATTACCCTATTTCACCCACTATAAATAATAGTCTGCACAAACTAAGGATTCCTACTAAAAAGCTTGTTTATTTTTAATAACAATGATACCTATTCAGAGTGTTACCTTACACATATAGTTGTTACGCTTATTGCTTTGTCTCTTATATACGATATCAAATAAACAGATTTTGCTCAGTCTTGTTTACAATTTGTCGAAGGCTAGATTACCCTATTATCACCCACGTATACTAATTTGTTCAAAAATACTGTTTACTAACTAAATTTAACCAAAACTGCCACTCAATATATGTCTAGTACACCCTTATGAATAACCTTAGCACAAAAATAATACTTATCAATCAATACTTCCGCTTGTTTTTCAACTTTTATACACCACCAAATTCAAACATCTGCATCCACCAAGTTTCCCGCCGTGAGGTATGCAGCAGTTCTCTGTAGCGACCTGTAGCACAGACAGTCTAACAGTCATGCAGCAGTTCTCTGTAGCGACCCGTAGCACAGACAGTCGTACAGTCGTACAGCAGTTCTCTGTAGCGACCTGTAGCACAGACAGTCTAACAGTCATGCAGCAGTTCTCTGTAGCGACCCGTAGCACAGACAGTCTAACAGTCATGCAGCAGTTCTCTGTAGCGACCTGTAGCACAGACAGTCTAACAGTCATGCAGCAGTTCTCTGTAGCGACCTGTAGCACAGACAGTCTAACAGTCATGCAGTAGTTCTCTGTAGCGACCTGTAGCACAGACAGTCTAACAGTCATGCAGCAGTTCTCTGTAGCGACCCGTAGCACAGACAGTCTAACAGTCATGCAGCAGTTCTCTGTAGCGACCTGTAGCACAGACAGTCTAACAGTCATGCAGCATTTCTCTGTAGCGACCTGTAGCACAGACAGTCTAACAGTCATGCAGCAGTTCTCTGTAGCGACCTGTAGCACAGACAGTCTAACAGTCATGCAGCATTTCTCTGTAGCGACCTGTAGCACAGATAGTCTAACAATCATGCAGCAGTTCTCTGTAGCGACCTGCAGCAAAGACAGTCTAACAGTCGTACAGCAGTTCTCTGTAGCGACCTGCAGCACAGTCTAACGATGGTACAATGGTCATCTGCAGCGGCCTACAGGGCAGTCAGTGATTTATGAGTGTTAGATGCCACATGGGGCGACCCCTAAATAATGTGTCTTGGGTGAAAAAAATTAGTGTTTTAATCAAGTATAAAGAAAAATGACCCAGATGGAGAAAAGAAATATGTTCATTTATGTTTGGATTACCCTAATGTATGACATATCATCATCTTATGACCGTTGCGAGGTAACACATGATCCCTGATTGACCACTGACCTGCCGACTTGAGGCGACACTGCAGGTCCTGCCGAGTCCGTAATAGTTCCTCGTTCTTCTTCTCAATATCCTTCTCCACGTTTTGCACCTGTCGCTTGAGGTGGGCCTTGCTTTGCATCTGCCTCAAGTGCTTCTCCTGCTCATCCAGGCTCTCCTTGAGCTGTTGCTCCTGAAGGTGGAGCCGACCCACCTCGTGGCTGCTGTGGAGCTCTAAGAGAGTCTCCTCTTGCAGGCGGTGCAGCAGGCGGTCTGTTTGGTGCAAGTCCTTGGCGAGGTCACTCACACTGTCCGTGATCCTCTCCAGCTCTGTCACAATGTACGGGGTGGTATTATGTTAACTGTAGAACATGACAAGTGCATCTCCTACCAGGTACTCTTGTCGTAATGCATAGAGTCGTGTTATGCTAACCTTGGAATGTGGCAAGTGCATCTCCTACCAAGTATTCTTGTTATTATGGAAATTAAGGATGAGATTCTAACTCTAAGGAGCTGTGTTCCTCAAGAACCCACGAACGTGAGTGTTCTCGTATTGGGTTTAGTTGTATGAAAAAAACTGCTGGGAGCCAGATGATCTGAGCTGTATGTCAGATACTAGCCAGGTGGAGAAAAGTTAACAAAAATGCTTAATGACTAAATATAGCAGTTTCAATTTATGTCAAAATCTACACATAAATTATTAGGGCTTATATGAAGATTAAATAGTAACTGTTATATATAAAATTACTAAACCAAGAAACGTGGGAAGTTAAGGAGTTGTGATCTTGTGTTAGTGATATTTTACCTGTCTTCAGACGACTGCTACACATGGTGTCATGCTTGGCCGCACGTGTCTTTAGATTGTCAATGTTCTGCATCAGCGACTGCAGCTTCTTGATGGACTGCGTCAACGGTTCATCCACCATCTCCTCTGTCTGGCATTCGCAGTCAGACTTCTGACTCCTGATCTTCTGCAAGGATGACAAGACGACCTGCAAGTTATGCTTCAAGTTGGACATGTCTGGTTTGTCCTGCAGGTGCAAGACATCAGGAGGGCAGATGAAGCCGCTGGGGAGTGCTGTGGCCATGGACGCGGTCAGTTGAATGCACTGTGTGATAGAGGCATGGAGCTGCTCCATCTCTTGCTGCTTCTGCTCCATCTCTTGCTGCTTCTGCTCCATCTCCTGCTGCAGCTGTTTGTATTCCTGCTGCAGAGTGGAGGACTGCTCATCCATATTGGTGTCATGTTCATCCTGGTTCACATCAAACCTGTGGTCGTGAAAGTTCCCCAGCTTGCGCATGCTGTGCTCGAAGGCGGAGTTGATCATATCCAGCGAGTACTCACTTAGACAGTAGACCTGCACATTGCTCTTGAACTCCTTCGTCACTGCAACACATTGTGTGGATTGTGTAAGGTCGGTGTAAGGGTTGTGTAAGGAGGACTGTGCAAGGAGGATGTTTAAGGAGGAATGCATAGGGAGGATTGTGCAAGAGGATGTTTAAGGAGGAATGCATAGGGAGGATTGTGCAAGAGGATTGTGTAAGGAGTGGTGTGGATGGATAAGCAGATGACTGGAGAGGGAGAGTGGGAGACGGAGTGGAGATGGTCAGGAGACACGACTGGGCAGGAACACAAGGAAGAATAACAACCAGAAATCATGGATGAGGATCAAAGCCAGCCTCACCCCTGATATGCAGAAAAAGATGACAAAATCAACTTCTTTGTTAAGGAGTGGACATGTAGGTTCACACATTGGTGGGAGTTGATTTGAACCACATTTTAATCTTGCTGCTAAACACATGATTTTATTTGGTTTATTTTGTGAACTTCTGAGGTTCTCTAAGGACATATGGAGTAAAGAATGTTTGCTTAAAATATCACCTTCACAATGTCTCTTGAATCTCTATATTTATCTAACCATGGACATGTATGAGGTGGACACTTATGAGGGTGTCTAGAGTATGGACATGTATGAGGGTGGAATCAGTGTCATGTAGGGGGTGGATACTTATGAGGGTGGACAAATATGACAGTGAGTGATGACATATAAGGGTGGACACATGCACTTATACCTACACTCCTGTTTCTTGAGTATCTCAGCGATATGATACTGGGAAGTCTCGACCAGAGTCTCTATGAACAGGTCGAAGGCGTCAGGGCCGCGGCGGGGCAATATGTCCAACAGACTCTCGATTCTTGTGCCGGTCTTTGTAGACATCTGACAAACAGACAGCACAGTGGACAGTGACAGTGGACAGTGAGTTGTTCCAGGCTGTGTCTGGCAGCCTGGTCAGTTTCCCTACAATTCTAGTACCGGATATACCTAGCGAGTTGGACGCACAGATCAAACAGATAGAAATGTCAGGGGATGGGTGATGTGTGGATACAAAATAAGGAGCAATAAAGGTCAATAAATCATAGATATTGTTAGTTATGCCTTGAAAATGGGTGTCACCCGTGTGTTTATATGGTGTATTTCAGCTTATCTCAACTGGCTTGTATCAATATAGTTGTACGTATATGCGTGATAACATGCAGGTGTCCATGCACCAAAACAAGTGTTATTCTGCCTAAAGTTCTGTGCCGGCTGTGTGCTCCTACCTTGATCTCCTCCACCTCGTCGGAGGTGAGCAGCTCCTTCTCCTGGAGGCGGCTCCAGAACTCCTCTTTTTTTGCTAAGATTTTATGCATGAGGAACATGCGATTGCGAGTGAGCAGAGCTCGGTGCACCTCTGACATGCCATTGTCCCCCATTATCACCCACTCTCTGTCTCTTGGTCTCGGCTAGTCTTGGCAGACTCACTGCCTTCTGGTGCTGTTCTTGTGCCCACACTACACCACGACTTACACACTGCAGACCAAGTTACACACTGAACTACACACTCTGTTATGTTCTTCAGAGTCTGTGAGGCAGATCAGCCCACAAATTTTGGTGTGTAACAAACTATATGTCTATGAACTGTTTGTTACATACTGTGCTGCATAATCCAGCTATATCACCAATGCTGTTGTTCATTCTGCACTGCTACTTCATGTTGTGAAACTTGGGTTTCTCTCAAACACGTCAGTTGTAATCCTCGGCTGTTTATGTTGGTGGTTGTCAAGAAACACACAGTCGCCATGACGACTGTGTCAGTGTGAACTAGTTCATTGTCGAAAACACGTTCCGAGCGCTTTATCGGCAGTATTTGTAAGCATGACTAACTATTGTTCATGTGCACTGTCATTATGTTCGCCATTCATGTTGGCAGTGTATACTTATAAAGCACGCTGTGGCCCTATGCCAACTGTGAACTCATTGTAACACAGGCAAATTCAGTTGAAACCAGACGTATTGGGGATGTCAGAGAAATGTGACATTGTTTTTGTGGGTATTGTGAACGTGGCATCACATCATCCCCATATGAATAGTGTCTTACTGTAGCAGTATTTCCCAGTCATGTCTGACTGCAGGTATTTAATATACTGCTAACATGAGTGATCGTTGTACTTTGTATAATGATATTAATTATGTCATGAACACAATAGTTTGCCGTGAAAGTGTACATTTACATTATCTAGGTAATGTTGCACACATTGATGCAGCCTCACTATTTCCTGACTTTGACTTGTAATCTGAGTGTTTAAGTGCTGTGCATAGAGCACATTGACCAACACAGAGGCTGGCATGTTGCATCTTGGGCAGGTTTGTTCAGTGGGGAAGGCGCAGGGGGAAGGGAAAGGAAGTAAATTCCCTTCTTCAATTCAAGTGCCTTTTTTGGACCACTGCTCTCTGATCTGGTGCCGCAAAACCCACAAATGGAGTTGTTTAGAGTTATTGACTTATTACAGGTATTATTTATGGTTATTTAGAGTTATTGATTTGTTATTTAGAGTTACCTAGAGTTATTTTCAGTTATTGACTTGTCAGCTTGCTGCCCAGTTGATATGATATATGCATGTTGAAGAAAGTGGACAAATTAAATGGTGAACCACTCTGTAGGGGGTGCCACTGTGGCGTTACGTTTGATGCGGCTGAGAATATAATTTTAGCATGCTGTATTTGGCATCGGCGCAAATTATATGGTCAGCTGAAAAAAATTTAGAATAAATATATATATCAATAGTCAGTACCATGTATGATGGAATAGCTCAGTTGGCAGATTTCTCTATGACGGTGCAGAGGTTCTGGAATGATCTGCCGTAAGCTGTTGTATGTTATTGTGGCAACAAGTCACAAAGACGCTAGGTTGGCAGGAGTAGAGTCGGCTGTGAATTAGCTCTCATATTTCCGAACAGCAAATGCAAAATTGTTTCCGGTCAGCCTACTGGAAGAACCATTCAACAGAAACAGCATTGTTGCGTATATTAAATACCATGAAAGCCGCTGTGGACAATAGACAAGGTATGGCACTTGTTTTGATTGACTTCAGTGCAACCACAACATAATGATCCGGCAGTTTCAGTTGTGTTATGAACCATTTAACAGAAACAATTAATGTTGACTCCCACATAGCCCCACGACAAAACAAGTCTGTCAGTCTGAAGGAAGAGCATTCCAATCGCTTGTCGGTGACCTGTGTTGTAAGCCGACCTATCCTGTGGATAAATTGGCGTTTTGCCTGCAGAAGTACGAGAATGACCCGAACTACCTGGCAGTTAGCCTCCATCATCAGAAACTTCTTCAGTTTGGACTTATTGAAGGTTATATACTGTGCAGGGGCTCTAATTGGGCTACATCTGGTTGGAAACAATCTTGCATTTGCTGTTCGTTCAACAACAGCTTACGGCAGATCATTCCAGAACCTCTGCACCGTCATAGAGAAATCTGTCAACTGAGCTATTCCATCATACATGGTACTGACTATTGATATATATATTTATTCTAATTTTTTTTCACCGGACCATATAATTTGCGCCGATGCCAAATACAGCATGCTAAAATTATATTCTCAGCCGCATCAAACGTAACGCCACAGTGGCACCCCCTACAGAGTGGTTCACCACTTAATTTGTCCACTTTCTTCAACATGCATATATCATATCAACTGGGCAGCAAGCTGACAAGTCAATAACTGAAAATAACTCTAGGTAACTCTAAATAACAAATCAATAACTCTAAATAACCATAAATAATACCTGTAATAAGTCAATAACTCTAAACAACTCCATTTGTGGGTTTTGCGGCACCAGATCAGAGAGCAGTGGTCCAAAAAAGGCACTTGAATTGAAGAAGGGAATTTACTTCCTTTCCCTTCCCCCTGCGCCTTCCCCACTGAACAAACCTGCCCAAGATGCAACATGCCAGCCTCTGTGTTGGTCAATGTGCTCTATGCACAGCACTTAAACACTCAGATTACATGTCAAAGTCAGGAAATAGTGAGGCTGCATCAATGTGTGCAACATTACCTAGATAATGTAAATGTACACTTTCACGGCAAACTATTGTGTTCATGACATAATTAATATCATTATACAAAGTACAACGATCACTCATGTTAGCAGTATATTAAATACCTGCAGTCAGACATGACTGGGAAATACTGCTACAGTAAGACACTATTCATATGGGGATGATGTGATGCCACGTTCACAATACCCACAAAAACAATGTCACATTTCTCTGACATCCCCAATACGTCTGGTTTCAACTGAATTTGCCTGTGTTACAATGAGTTCACAGTTGGCATAGGGCCACAGCGTGCTTTATAAGTATACACTGCCAACATGAATGGCGAACATAATGACAGTGCACATGAACAATAGTTAGTCATGCTTACAAATACTGCTGATAAAGCGCTCGGAACGTGTTTTCGACAATGAACTAGTTCACACTGACACAGTCGTCATGGCGACTGTGTGTTTCTTGACAACCACCAACGTAAACAGCCGAGGATTATGTAACGGTATTGCTTGTTTTAATACTCTTATAATATATCAACACAAACAACTCGTCATATTCAGAATGTTTAATACTACCGAGCTTTCTATATATACGTGTTTACTATTTCTTACCCTAGCCTAGACTGGTTCACTACTGGCAGCGCCCACTACTCTATACGCTAATTAACGTCCGCGTGGGTACCGCCCCTAAAGTCCAGAGGTTGCTGGAAGGCAGCGTGTCCATCCAAATATACCCTCCCTGCTGGGAGCAGCTGGGTATCTCGTGACATCCCTTTTTGTTATTTTTATTTTCCGTTAGGATTCACATCAACACGATCTAATCACATCTCATCAATGAGCAATCGTGGTGGCTTCATGTCACCACGATTACGCAGTGTCATGCGTCTTGCACTGGGCTCGTCTCGCCTCGGCGTATCGCGCGGTGTCACTGGCTCGGCTCGCCTCTCGTCTCGCCTCGGTGTCCCCCGTGGCGTGTTCATGCGAGGACACGGCGACATCGGAATGTCAACAACATCTGGTTGTCGTTGACCCGTCTGTTGGGAGATTGGCGCTCGGGTCACCGAATCGCTTCCGACTGGCGTTTGATCATCAGCAATGAGCACCATTTCGTTGGTTGACCTCAGTTGTCGTCTGTTACGCCAATAAGTGTGACCCGCGACCTCCACAATATAGGACCTTTGTCCTAACACTCGTCTACACACACCCAGACTCCAAGTGTTGCGTCCAGGCAACTTCATCCGCACTGCCGAACTTTCCAAGCCTTCCGTTGGCGTGTTACGCCATTCCAGAATAGCTTTCAGTGGATCACTTCCACTCAGTTTGGCCTTCTTCAGCAACGATTTTGCTGTTTTCACGGCGTTCTCCGCTTTGCCGTTGCTTTGCGCGTAATGCGGGCTTGATGTCACATGTTCAAAACCCCATTCACGAGCAAACTTTGAAAATTCCTGTGATGCAAACTGTGATCCATTGTTGCTGACAATTGTCACTGGAATCCCGTATCGCGCGAAGTGCGGTCACAGCGCGTTGACAACAGCCTGTGTCGTTGTCTTCTTCAGCTCATTGATTTCGAAGAAATTGCTGTAGTAATCAACCAGTATGATGTACTGGTGTCCATCGAGCTCAAACAAGTCTGTTCCAACCTTGGCCCATGGCAGGTGGGGGAACTCATGTGTTTGCAGCTTCTGTTCCGGCCTGTGTGCGTTGCAAACGTCGCACTTGCTGACATGGTCCTTCACTTCAGCGTTCATACCGGGCCAATAGATGACTTCGCGCGCCCTGCGCAGGCATCCCTCTACACCAATGTGTCCCTGGTGTATTTGTTTGATCATTCCCACTCGCATCATACGGGGGATTACTAGCCTGTCGCCCTTGAAGATCAGTCCATCTTCAGCTAACAGTTCGTCCTTGAACTGCAAGTACGGCTTTAGTACTTCATTTCTAGTACTCACGGCTGGCCACCCTGTCTTGATGGCCTTCTCGAGCTCCTGCAGCACTGCGTCATTCCTAGTGGCATGTTGCAGCTCGATCAGCTTCTGTTCAGGCAACATCATGTTGTCACTGAACATTCTCTCTTCCGAGTCGTCCACTTTATTGACAGCACTGTCAATATCTCGTTTCGTTTCTGTGTTGTACGCTCGGCTCAACGTATCGGCCACATACATCTCCGATCCTTTCTTGTACCTCACTTCAAGTGGGTACTTCTGCAGTCGCAGTCTCATGCGCTGCAAACGTTTCGGTGCCATATGTATTTCTTTCTTGAAAATACTTTCAAGCGGCTTGTGGTCGGTTTCTACGTGGACTACATTCCTTCCATAGATGTAGTCGTTGAATCTCTCACACGCGAACACTATCGCCAACAGTTCCTTCTCGATCTGAGCGTAGTTCTGTTCGGTGTCTGTCATGGCTCTGCTTGCGTAGCTTATCGCCTGGCCATCTTGCATGAGCGCAGCTCCCAGGCCCGTCTGCGACGCGTCTGCCTGAATCGTTGCGCTTTTAGCCATGTCGTAGTAACGCAGCACTGGGGCGTTACTGAGCTTCACGTGTATCGCACACACAGCTTTTGTGTGCGACTCATTCCATGTGAACTCGCTGTCCTTGCGAGTCAGTTCTCGCAACGGAGCTGTGAGGTCGGTCAATCCCTTCACAAACTTGCCTAGGTACTGTGCTGTACCTATGAGGCGTCGCACTCCTTCGACGTCGGTGGGCATCGGCATGTCGAGTATAGCTTCGACTTTCCTCGGGTCAGGTTTCATACCTTCGTCTGTCAGCAGACAGCCCATGAAACTGACTCCCTGTAGCTTGTAGCGTACCTTTTCTGCGTTGAGAACCAGGTTTCTCTCACGACTTCTGTTGAGGAACGCTTGTAGATTTGCATCGTGTTCGGCGTCATCTTTTCCTGTGATGAGGAAATCGTCTGCGATTACCTCGACGCCATCCAATCCTTCGATGGTCTCGTGCATCTTTCTCTGCCAGACTTCCGGTGCGCTGGAAATGCCAAACGGCATACGCTTCCATCTGTAGCGTCCGAATGGCGTGTTAAACGTTGTGAGTCGACTTGATATTTCGTCCAACTCTACCTGCCAAAACCCATTTTTGGCGTCTACGACAGTGAATACACGCGCACCACTGAGTCGTGTGGCAATCTCTTCTATCGTTGGCATTTGATAATGCTCTCGTTTGATTGCTCGATTTAGATCCCGTGGATCCATGCAGATGAGCAGTTTGCCTGGCTTCGACACAAACAGCAAGCTGGAAACCCATTCTGTCGGTTCACTGACAGGCGCGATGATGTCATCGTTGACCATCTCACGCAGCTCATGTTTCAGCTTGTCCCTTAGTGCCACTGGCACTCGTCGAGGGGCGTGTACAACTGGATTGACGCCTCTGTCAATCTCGATGTGGTACTGGCCTGTTAATTTTCCTAGTCCCTGGAAAACATCTGCATACTTGTGCTGTATGTCCGTTGCTTCAAAGCACGGCATCTTCATTGCCTGCTTTGCCTCAAGTTTGTTTATGCTTGAGGCCTTCGGCGAGTCTTCAAACGGCTGAATGGAGTCCACATCCATCCACTTGATAGCACTGATGCCAAGACATGCCTGGCGGCTCAGCAGTGGCTGATACTGTTTACCGCTCACCACTTTGAAGTGCAGATTGTGTTTACGACCATTTCTGTGTACTTGAAGTGTTGTGATCGCCATCACTTTAACTTTCTTCCCACCATACACAGCCAGTGTGTCTGAAACTCGTGTGAGTTTCTTCAAGTTAGTGTCTCCAGTAGCTAACTTGTAATCACTTAGTGGCAAGATGTTACACTGTGATCCAGTATCGCACTCAAACTTCACTCTGTGCGACCCGATGCCAAGCGTTATGTAGCCTGGCTCTGTCTGCCGTCTGTTCACACAGTTTACCGTGTGTTGGGTAGCTGAGTCATCTTCAGCCTACTCACACCGTATTGTTCAGTCTCGACTGTTCTGACGTCTCTTCTGACTTTCAGTTTTCGACACTTGGCGGCGAAATGATTTAGTCCCTGACAGACTCTGCATTTCCTTCCCCAAGCTGGACATTTGCCTCGATCATGTGTCTTTCCACAAAACGAACAGTTCACAACTATACCTGTTGTTGCGCGTCTTGTTTCTCTAGGTCTAGACTTATTCGTTCTGCCTCGTTACCACGCTTTTCCCGCTGTTTCATTCTTGTGTATTTTCTCATCGCGTGCACGTCCGTGTCACCGATGGAATTGTAACTGTGCGTAGTCACGTTACGATTAAGTTGAGCGGACGGCGGAGGCGTAGCCATCTTCTTGTCCCTCACTTAACGGAGTCTAGGTGGTCTGTTATCAGGCGCACTGTTGAAACAATCCCGCTGAGCATGTATTCAGCGATCCAGATTGCGTAATCCATTCAACTGTAGCTGTAGTTCACTTCTTGACACCATGTAACGGTATTGCTTGTTTTAATACTCTTATAATATATCAACACAAACAACTCGTCATATTCAGAATGTTTAATACTACCGAGCTTTCTATATATACGTGTCTACTGTTTCTTACCCTAGACTAGACTGGTTCACTACTGGCAGTGCCCACTACTCTATACGCTAATTACCGTCTGCTTGGGTACCGCCCCTAAAGTCCAGAGGTTGCTGGTAGGCAGCTTGTCCAAATATACCCTCCCTGCTGGGATCAGCTGGGTATCTCGTGACAGATTACAACTGACGTGTTTGAGAGAAACCCAAGTTTCACAACATGAAGTAGCAGTGCAGAATGAACAACAGCATTGGTGATATAGCTGGATTATGCAGCACAGTATGTAACAAACAGTTCATAGACATATAGTTTGTTACACACCAAAATTTGTGGGCTGATCTGCCTCACAGACTCTGAAGAACATAACAGAGTGTGTAGTTCAATGTGTAACTTGGTCTGCAGTGTGTAAGTCGTGGTGTAGTGTGGGCACAAGAACAGCACCAGAAGGCAGTGAGTCTGCCAAGACTAGCCGAGACCAAGAGACAGAGAGTGGGTGATAATGGGGGACAATGGCATGTCAGAGGTGCACCGAGCTCTGCTCACTCGCAATCGCATGTTCCTCATGCATAAAATCTTAGCAAAAAAGGAGGAGTTCTGGAGCCGCCTCCAGGAGAAGGAGCTGCTCACCTCCGACGAGGTGGAGGAGATCAAGGTAGGAGCACACAGCCGGCACAGAACTTTAGGCAGAATAACATTTGTTTTTGGTGCATGGACACCTGCATGTTATCACACCCCAAACAAAAATGCATAGTTGAAACTCAACTGAGTTTCAGTTGAAGCTCAACTGATTCTGTAGGAATAGTTGAATCTCAACTGTTGAAATATGCTTTCAACTCCTGTTCAACTCGCGTTCAACAGTTGAACGCAAGTTGAACGCGAAGATGAAGTTGAACGCGAGTTGGAAGCGGGCACTTAGACTTTAACAGCAGTTGAACGCGAGTTGAAAGCGGGGACTTAAATTTTACAAGCAGTTGAACGCGAGTTGAAAGTAGGCACTTAGACTTTAACAGCAGTTGAATGCGAGTTGAAAGCGGGCACTTAGATTTTACAAGCAGTTGAACGTGAGTTGAAAGTAGGCACTTAGACTTTAACAGCAGTTGAACGCGAGTTGAAAGCGGGGACTTAGATTTTACAAGCAGTTGAACGCGAGTTGAAAGCGGTGACTTAAATTTTACAGGCAGTTGAACGCGAGTTGAAAGCGGGGACTTAGATTTTACAAGGAGTTGAAAGCGGGGACGTAGACTTTGCCAGCAGTTATCGGAATCGGAAGTCGGAATCGGAAGTGTTTATTGACCCAATAAAAATATATATAAAGCAATGTTCATACAAATTACCTACACCTCAAATTATTAAATAATATTACATAATACCGGTGTGCAGCAAATTGCCAAGTAATTGCGTAAGAAATAACATAAATGTAATTATAAGTGATTATGAATTGTTACTGTAGGTAAAATAACCAGGGGTCAAGGAGACTGTCAGTAAGACCATTTTGGTCACTCTGGTGGCAGCCACCCCATTTATGACAACATATGTAATCAAATAATATATATATATATATTTTTTTTAATGGTTTCTAAATTATAGATTAGTTAATTATGTCAAAACGTTACACAAAATAGAGAATTTTAGAAGAACTCTTATTTCACGTAAACAACACAATTATATGATTTATGTGATAATCATGCAGTAGATATGCATAACAACAATACCTGTGCTAAATTAAAAGTTTGTAACTTTATTACATGTTTGGCTAGAGCATGGCCAAAATATACCTAATTTTCACTGTCATGGCGGCCATATTGGATACCTAATTTGCATAATTTATGCAAAAAATGAGAAATAGCTCAATTCTATTGAAAACTAGTTACATGCCAAATTTGGTTGATCTGTGTTGAAAAGTAAAGATTTTTGGTTGAATCTATACTACCTACCTTGAAGTTTTGACATTTTCCCCCCAAGGTAATCGGGGAAAAAAGTTAAATGTCATATAAAACCTAAACGACATGACATGGCTGAATGAAACTTGTTTTACTATTCGAATATAATATGTATCTTTCACAAATTCATATTTTTATCGCTTTTAGTGACTTTTTTAATTTCAAATATGTATTGTCCCATCCCTAATGCCCAAATGGGCTGCTGGCTTCCAGTAGCAAAAGGGGCACATGTTTAGCCAATACTAAACATGTTGGACTTTGTGAACTTCAAATAACCCCTGGTCACTAAGAAGCACTGGTCAGCTAGCAGCATGCGGGGGGTGCAGTGCTTGAAGTCTTACCACAAGTTTCCAGCCCCGGGGGCTGCGGGACGTGGCTACATTCACCTGTGACACAACAGTGCAAGAGACAACAGAGAACATACACACAAGAACTCACAAGAACACACAAGAACTCACAAGAACACACAAGAACACAGCAACCAGAGACACACAACAATGTATGTTGTTAAGGTCAAACATGTGTATTAAATCAGTTTGTTTTTATCAATATTTTAGTCTGATTACGTGTATCTGTAGCTATATTTAAAATAGTCTGCATTTGTCTGTATTTAAATGCTTATTTCCTTGATAAAAAGTGCATTTGACCCAAACCAGACAGTGCTGAAATGGGTGCAAAGAAACAGAAATGAAAGTGAAAGTGGCCTGCTATTTAACACAGGATATAACATGTTTTATATTGTGTGAAATAGATGAAGGAATTCTCATAATACAAGACAGACTAGAAATTACACTAAACAGAGTAAACAGACGTCGTCATGAGAAGACTACCCAAGAGATATAGGTAGTTCTTTCTACAGACAGTTGCGTTTATACGTAACCAACAGACTGTGAATTGTAGTAAAATTAACTTACTTTGGAGCTTAAAGTCGAAGATGAGTACAATAAACCATTCTTGGAGCCATGAACAATATATTCACTATAGACTGCGAACTAGTGACGTGCACACTCTAACGAGAATGTAAAATTGTAAACATATGATAAGACAACACAGTTTGTCAGTTTTACGGGAATTTGTTTTGAATGTTCTCAGATTGAAATCATTGTCAACAATCAAAAATACAGTTACTGTAGTTCAGTGGCACTGTCACTGAACAACATCTCAGGTCACAGCAGTTACATGACAACACAGCCGGATGACACAAATGAAACTAGTTTATTTAACCAGTAATGTGTGACAATGAAAGTTTCTGTTCCGTTGCTAGTTATATTGGGGGTTAAATTAGCCAAAACAAACTCAAATGCAGAGTCAATTAAGGGAGGAATAATTGTAAAGAAACGTTCTAGCACGCTGGTGCATAATTTCACAATGCCAACCATTTCTTGTGGTGCGAGATGTTTACATGAAAACAACGCAGAAACACGAGAAGAATGTATGATATAAACAACACCAACCTTAGAGGAGCCACTCATCTGGTAGACCTGTTACACCATGGCAATCTTGTGCAGCGTCTTCTCTGTCCTGGAACACAGCGTCACCATCAATACAGTGTCACCATCAATACAGTGTCACCATCAATACAGTGTCACCACCAACATAGTGTCACCATCAACACAGCGTCACCATCAACACAGCGTCACCATCAATACAGTGTCACCACCAACATAGTGTCACCATCAACACAGCATCACCATCAACACAGTGTCACCATCAATACAGTGTCACCATCAATACAGTGTCACCATCAATACAGTGTCACCATCAACACAGTGTCACCATCAACACAGCATCACCATCAACACAGTGTTACCATCAACACAGCCTCACCATCAACACAGCTTCACCATCAACACAGTGTCATCATCAACACAGTGTCACCATCAACTCAGCTTCACCATCAACACAGCGTCACCATCAACACAGCCTCACCATCAACTCAGCGTCACCATCAACACAGCGTCACCATCAACATAGCGTCACCATCAAAACAGCTTCACCTTCAACACAGCGTCACCATCAACACTGCTTCACCATCAACACAGTGTATGTATTGGCCGACCCGCAAGGAGGCAGCACGGACAGTACCTAAAAATATCTTGTTGACGTTTGAATCATACACGGACACGCGCCTCTCTTTTCCAATCTATTACAGATGTTTCCAAAACTGCACTGTCCAGGATCACTTTTAAAAACCATGAGTTAAAAATAGCAACAACAGTTATCACGTGGCACGCTTGTCTTGTCAGTTGTCGCAGTTGTGTCGGCACCGCTCGGCTGGGCAAAATCGTCACCGTTAAAAAGATATTTTTAGGTACTGACGGTGCTGCCTCTCGCGGGTCGGCCAAATTTGGCCTTTTCGCGTGGAAGGTTCAACCCCATACAGTGCCCCTTTAATACCCATAAATGAAATTCCTTCCTTCAGCTATACACACGTCTTCACAGTAATGAGGTACCACAATAACTAATCGGACAGAGGGCGCTCTGACACAACTAGGGTCTTTGTCCGTCTTTTACATATTCTTGACGTGCATAAAATGGCATGCGGCACGGTTTTGCGTCACCATCAACACAGTGTCACCATCAATACAGTGTCACCATCAATACAGTGTCACCATCAACACAGTGCCACCATCAACACAGCGTCACCATCAACACAGCGTCACCATCAATACAGCTTCACCATCAACACAGTGTCACCATCAACACAGTGTCACCATCAATACAGTATCACCCTCAATACAGTGTCACCATCAACACAGTGTCACCATCAACACAGTGTCACCATCAACACAGCTTCACCTTCAACGCAGTGTCACCATCAATACAGCGTCAACATCAACACAGTGTCACCATCAACACAGCATCATCACCAACACAGCTTCACCTTCAACACAGCGTCAACATCAACACAGCTTCATCTTCAACACAGCTTCACCATCAACACAGCTTCACCTACAGCACAGCTTCACCATCAACTCAGTGTCACCATCAACACAACTTCACCTTCAACACAGCTTCACCTTCAACACAGCGTCACCATCAACACAGTGTCACCATCAACACAGTGTCACCATCAACACAGTGTCACCATCAAAACAGCTTCACCTTCAACACAGCTTCACCATCAACACAGCTTCACCATCAACACAGTGTCACCATCAACACAGCTTCACCATCAACACAGTGTCACCATCAACACAGCTTCACCATGAACACAGCGTCACCTTCAACACAGCTTCACCATCAACACAGTGTCATCATCAACACAGCTTCACCATCAACACAGTGTCACCATCAACACAGCTTCACCATCAACACAGTGTCACCATCAACACAGCTTCACCATCAACACAGCTTCACCTTCAACACAGCTTCACCATCAACACAGCTTCACCATCAACACAGTGTCATCATCAACACAGTGTCACCATCAACACAGCTTCACCATCAAGACACCTTCAACATCAACACAACATCACAGAAGATGATACATCTGGAATGCCAAAACATGTTCCTTTAGTAACTTATTTGAATTAGCACATGCACTTTGTTATTGACATAGTCAATCATGTTTTCTTAACTGTCTTAACTTTCTTTCTATACCTGTATGTTACCATGGTTCAGTCTTACCCGACATGCTGTTTACTCACGTAATATACAAGATGTTCATTTAATTGATCAAAAATGTATGTATACTCCCATACACAAACATGTGTGTGTATGTGTCTGTGTGTTTGTGTGTGATATGCAAGTATGATTAGTATTTAGAATTTAGAAGGTGACAGATCATTGTAGATGTGACAACGTGTGAATACTGACCTCTGTCCTATTATGTAACTCTGCCAGTCACCAACTCTAGCGCTGACCTTGCTTTTGTGTATTGCTATAGGGCCCGTAAGTGTGTCACGATACACGGCGAGACTCCGCGCGATTGGAGCTGATTTGGGGACTGGTCATTAGAATAATATTCGATGGATGACAGTTGTAACTTCCGACTGATGAATATTAGGAAAATCAGGACATAAATATCTTGTGTTATACCTTTCTTATCTTAAATGTCCGATTTAATATTGAGTTTACCACAGTATCATAGACATAGCGATTTATGTAGTGCAGATAATAGACACTCCCCACACATTTAAGCCGTATGTGTTTTTTTACGGATTTTGCATTTTACATAGCTGTACGTTGTGGTTTCGATAAGCACTTATATCTAACAAATTGTCTAAATGCACATAATCATAACACATGTATACGTTTGGTCCAAACAGGTTGTACTGTGCGAAAAATGGCACTTTTCAATAGTAGTCAAGATCGCCAAACTCAAGTACTTGCCGATGTTGCCATGGCAACCACCATTATAATCGATTAAAATTCATGATTTCCGCGATCATTGTCACCGGCAAAGTGTTCCACTGCTTTTGCTTGTAATAATCTTTCGGACTGTATAACTGAAATTGTTAGACTGGAACAATTCGATTATTACAACCAAAAACAAAACGTCCTATACTTTAACATGGAGAATATGGACCTTCTGCCCCCAACTGCCCCCAGCCTCGTTTTCGCGCGCGAGACTTACACGCCCTATTGTAGTATAATTGCCCTCGTTATGGATGCCTGCCACTTTAAGGAGGCTGCCTGTAACTTGAGTTCCCCCCACTGTGCTATTTTTATGATGGCTCTCTCTCTCTCTCTCCTGGTAAGTTTCCATTATTAGGATGCTTGATGCAACCCACATTGTTTACATAAGCTGTTTGACATTGCTAACTAGATATGAAAATCAAAGATAAACAGAGATTGCTCACCCCATGCATCATCGACTGGCAGAGCCATAGGCTGGCCATCACCCGTGTCCAACATGAAGCTGTCTGTGCCTTGCACTGAAACGTGAACATTATAAGTTTTATAAATATTACATATTTACGCATTGTGTTAATATATTGTTTCAATTGTACCATGTATGAGTTGCATGTTACTGTACATAAGAATTATTTTTGTATAACAGTTCTGCATAAGAGTTGCTTTCACAATACAACTGTCTGTAGCATTCATATCATTATAAAAATTTGAATATAGGCATATGTTTGATTTACTAATGGATATTGAACTATATAAAATAAAGTTTCATATGTGTCATTAATGTATTTGGTTCATTTTTATCGGAATGAGAATTATAGCTGTGACAACTGTACTCCAACAATAATTACATATACTAGTATATGTTTTAATATAAATTTATTTTATGTTATAATTTATGCTATCAACGAGTCTGAAAACAGTCAGTCCTCGCTTTAGTGCCATTTAGTGTTGTTGTAATAGGCTATATGTCACAAGCACACATCACAAAATAAAATAATTAAATTTAAATAGAAAACACTGATTGGGATTTTATTTCATTTGTTTAATTTTCTATTATTTTTTTAACCAAAGAAGACACTGTATAAATAAGGAATTGTACATAATAAGGTAACACTTGAAAGTACAACACACACCACAGACAGTAATCATTCGTTTGACTAGACATGAATACTCACCATCAATTCCCGTTGTCACATCGGTTCCTTCACCAGTTGTATCCATGATGATATCAGCATACAGCGGAGGTCAGTTTGGTGGTCTGTCTCCCACTTTTCCGTGATCACGTAGTGCGTTCTAAGACCGCAGATTTATAATCTGTCCACTTTTGTTTAGGTCGTCCTTCGTTCTTAGCGTCACCCCGAGTGAATAATTCACTTTAGCGGTGAGCTCTCGTCAAACTTCCCCTTTTCTTGTTTGTTACAGAATTTTTTAACTTGGTCATCAAACTAGTTTTTTAGTTGCCGATTCCCTCAATTAAACATATTATTTCGTCATCTCGACAGGGCGGCTTACGCTTAACTTTTTTCTTCCCACCTTCGCCGACTTCCACGCCACGCTTAATGTAAACAAACACTGACCACGACGTCTGACCACGACGTGCGATGAACCCCGCTTTGACCCTGTGCGTCACCGCGCGCGTGCGCAATGCGGCAGAATTAGCTCCTCAAATAGCCTCGACTACTCCTCAATTGACTCTCAGAATCGCCGTCTGCAGACCAACTATGCGGCGGCTAAATCGCACTGCGACCGGCTCGTGCATACCGACAGAATCACTCGCTAGGCCACGGCACAGTTAGTCTGAGGGTAGTGCCTGTGCGGCGCCTAAGCTATAGTCTGGGGACATGCATATCACCCCGGAAGAGCACGATGAGAACCTGCGAAAGTTCTTCGAGCGGTGTCTGGAGACAGGCATCAAACTCAACAAAGACAAGCTGGACATCGGATTGAAAGAGGTCACATTCATGGGTCACCGAATCACGAAGGAAGGGTTACGCATGGACCCAGCTAAAGTATCGGCAATCAGTGAGATGCAGCAACCGACCAACATCAATGAATCGCGCCGATTCATGGGCATGGCGAACTACCTGGCGGACACCATGCAACCGCTACACAACCTGCTCAAGAATGACGTGCCCTATGTGTGGGCCAAGAAACAACAAACGTCCTTCGATGCAGTCAAGGTGATGCTGGCAGAGGCCCCTGTTCTTGCGTTCTACAACTCGGACAAGGAACTAGTGCTGGAGAACGATGCGAGTGAGTACGGACTGGGATCGGTTTTGCTACAAGATGGCAAGCCAGTAGCATACGCAAGCCGATCTCTGTCTTCAGCTGAACGCCATTATGCTCAGATCGAGAAAGAAATGCTGAGCGTGCTGTTTGGTTTGAGCAAGTTTCACCACTACATGTACGGTCGAGATGTCACTGTGGTGACTGACCATAAACCGCTAGTTGCGATCCGCGCGAAGCCACTAGGGAAAGCTCCCAAGCGGCTACAACACATGCTGCTGAAATCACAAGAGTACTCATACCAGTTGACGTACAAACCTGGAAAAGCCATACCGGTCGCCGACGCATTGTCCCGAGCACCTACAGACGACCCGGTCACGGACGAGGTAGCCATCAACAACATCACGCTCACAGCGTTCATTTCCGAACGCCTAGACCGGATCCGTGGAGCTACATTGCTGGACCCTGTCCTGCAAGAACTGGATACAGTCATCATGGACGGATGGCCAAATGACAGAAGACGCGTGCCAGATCGTCTGCTACCCTACTTCAGCTACCGCGACAAGCTGACGATCCAGGATGGGGTCATATTTCGTGGAGAACGCATCGTGATACCGTCTTCACTGCGAAAGAGCATGAAAGAGAAAGTACATGCCGGACATATAGGCATCAACTCATCTTTGAGGAGAGCACGAGGCCTGATTTACTGGCCTCAGATGTCCACAGACATCCGTCACTACGTAGAAACATGTGGTGTGTGTGCAACATACGCTGATAAGCAACCTGCAGAGTCGATGGTCATGACTGAGACCCCAGACCTACCATGGCAGAACGTCGGGACGGATTTGTTCTCGTGGTCTGGAAGGGACTATGTGGTAACAACAGATTACCACAGCGGTTTCTTCGAGTTAGACAACCTACCAGACACAACCTCCGAAACAGTTGTAGGAAAGCTGAAGAATAATTTCAGTCGACACGGCATACCGCACACACTTGTCAGTGACAATGGACCACAGTATGCATCGGCTGTGTTCAGAAAATTCGCACAGAACTGGCAGTTTGTGCACGAGACTAGCAGCCCAGGCAACAGCCAAGCCAATGGTGCAGCCGAAGCGGCGGTCAACATCGCTAAGAGGATGCTGAGAAAATGCAAGGCATCTAAGGATGATCCATACCTCGGTCTTCTGAACATTCGTAACACACCGACTGAAGGAATGGCAACAAGCCCTGCACAACGCCTGTTTGGCAGACGTACCAAAACGTTGGTTGCTGCTAACAACACACAACCAGTTGTAACCGGTTGGTCCTGCAGATGTCAGAGAGCAATCCGGATGTCAGCGAACTAGGTTAAGATCGGTACTGAACTCAAGCCACCCCAGACGTGACTTACGACGTTTGAATGTCGGCGAAACGATCAGAATGCAGCCATTAGAACACGGCAGGAGAGAGTGGGCTGAGGCAACGGTTCACAATGCTCTGTCCAGTCGATCGTACGATGTCATAACAGCGCCTGGACGCCATTACCGTCGAAACCGCCGACATCTCAGACCATCGCGTCCATCCGAGCACGACGCGGCACACGATCGCGCTGACGGACCTGGGCGAGTGGTGCCGCCTGGTGGCGTGCCGGGAGATCGGGCGCACGGTCCGGAGGCGGTCACTGTTGAGACGGACACAGCCTCAACTCAACAACGGGAAACTACAGCAGACGCGCGAGAACCTGATCCCGTGACTACACGATCCGGGAGAGTAGTCAGGCCCGTGGACCGATTGAACTTATAATAGATGAAGTCTATAGACAAGCTCACGTTGTTGTGTATCAAGTCTGTAGATGGACTGAATTTAATTGTAGTTGATCAAGTCGATAGACAAACTGAAATTGGACTTAAATGTAATAGTGGCAGCCTAATCATGCTAACTTCAATACTCGTTTAAGTTACTGTAAACTTTCACACAATAGTGTTAGTCGAACAATTTTGTTAGTTTTTTCCCCGAATAATTAGGAGGGAGATGTTACGTGACTATGTCCAAGACATGCTGCCATCTAACGTACGGCAGCGCAACTAAGAATGATAGTTGGGGGTTCGAGATTACGCGTCAGAGCACGTGTATGTCTGCTGGAGACACTTTGTCATAGATTAAAACTGTTGGAGCCTAGTCATGTATTCGTGTCATTATCATTGATAGACGTGATCACAGAACACGAAACAATGTCTACAATTCCCAGTTGAATAGCAGCTTTCGTTATGTGAGTACAATTCACTGCACATAACTTCCAGTTGAGCAACAAGTGTAGACTAAACTAGCCACACCATCGATTTCTGCTGATGATAGTTCTGCCAGTTATTGAAGAATGGAAACATTGTAGTAGCAGTATCTACAATTCCCAAGATTACACTGCAATGACGTTCTTCAAGTGTACACTGTTATTGGACATAAATTCGAGTTGAAAAAGGAATATGAAGCGACTGCGATACTGACACACTAACAATATACATGTATTAAGTTCTGTTTACACAATGTACTAAACATCAACTGTTTAAGATGTGGATTGATCAGATTAATAATGTTTTCGTGTAGTTATTAAAATGAAAGTAAGACGCAGTCACAAGTAGTCGTGTTGACCTACCCACAGTGATGCCGTAAATTTAACTGTTTTGAAATTTCGCTTGTTTTCCTGAAAACATTGACTTGCACATATGCAACAAATATTTAATAATAACTTTCTAATATTTAACTGATAGTCATAACACGAGGATGGCACAGATTACAATATAGATTGCGCGTACGTTGGCCGCTGCAAATATCACGCAATGTTAATGGCGCCTGAACGCATAAATTATGAACAGCGCAGGCCGCACATCTGAGCGACATGAACAACGCTCCAAACTGTCCTGATACCGCCCTTTTGTGGGTTTTTCCTCGCGTCCTGCATTGATATACATAGTTGCATGGGCATCCGCAGAAAAAGATGAAGGGGGAGGCAATGTTATCCTGAATCAGAGGCTTAGCCAGCGAGCCGTGCAGCCGTGTTTTGCACGGCCAGTTTTCTAAAACACGGCCAGTCTAACCATGCACGGCCTAGAGTTCAATAATGAACCAGTGCACACAATCTAACTACGTCCTTAATTTTAATCGGTCCGATTCTGCGCAAATTTATCATCGAATTCTGAAAACGAAATTTTATTTACATTCGAAACGGAAATGAAAGTTTCGTATCCGAAACACGTCGTAGAAGACGTTCTAGCGTGGTATGACGTACAGAAGCATAAGCCACTGGATGACAACTCTCTGGGTATGATCGAGCTGGTGAAGCAGACCACTCTGTTCCCTGCTGTGCGCAAGGCTATCCTCATCGCACTGACTCTGCCTGCAACATCAAGTACAGTGGAAAGGTCCTTCAACACACTGCGCAGGGTGAAGACCTGGTTAAGATCAACGATGAGTGATACACGTCTGTCCGGCCTCTGGAAGCTAAGTGTCCACCGCGACAAAGTGAACAGCCAGAAGACCGAGCTAATGAACAGGGTCATTGACAATTTCGGAAGAGATCCCCGACGGCCCCAATTCCTGTTCCAAGTGTAATAACCTGCTCTAACTGAATGAACTGTTGAGGAATGTTTATGTTATTTTATTCATTTTGTATCTTCCATGTAATTGTTTCAATTTTTGACTTTCAGGGGGGACAAACGCCCCCTTGCCCCTCCCTGCGGACGCCCGTGCATAGTTTATATTTATACCATATCAGATGCCATATAGATATGAGTTACACAAGTTTATCAAATTTTAGGCTACACGCTAATATTTTTATAAATAAACGCAACGCAAAGTTCACCAACCTTAACCATCCACATCAATATAACCGATTACGTAAAGTCACGTTATTTACGGCAAATTCGCGAGGAGTTACGTATCTTTGTGAATCCTTGGTGCCACGTTTTAACGTTGGCCAAGCACAAGAAACTCGTGACGTCAGAGGTAATACATTTAAACGAAGTGATATATAAAACAGTGTGTGAGGATTTGTACTGTTGTTTCACAAAGAACTACAGTGTAGTTTGATTTATCAGCGGCCGGCGTCATAGTTCATTCGTTCGTACTGGTGCCCTGAATAGGTCAACACTTGCTGGTGGTAAGTATTAACGACTATGGGCCATAACATGGGCACGTTGGGAGCGCAGTGGCGTTGTCGCGCTTACATTTTTTCCAGTTGATATTGACGTTTCTGCTCACGCGCGATAAATATGAAATCATAAATTCAATGTGCATCGAAACTACAACGTATTTTTAGTTACCACGCATGAGCAGAAACGTCACCCGGATAGTTAATAACTCCCGGAAAAAATGCAAGCGCGACAGCGTGTTGATAGAGTTTCATAAGCAAACTAATTATGCGGCCGTTTCATGAGAAGTGATCTGATATTATAGGGGAGACCGGGGCTAGTTGTAACAAAAACAACATATTTCAGGATTGCTGGAGGGTTTCGTAACCGATCGAAACTTTGTTTATGCCAAAAGGTCCTCACATATCTCCCGCAGTTAATTGGAGATAATTAATTGTCTGGGATAGTTCACATTTACGGTATGATGTATTATATGAGGTGTCCTAAAGTTTTACAACTTACCCCGATACGGGGCAAGTTGTAACAGAGTACGGGGTAAGTTGTAACACGTATATTTTACCATTGGGGTAAGTTGTAACACAACATAAAATTACACAATTGATGCTACTGATTTCTGTAAGCTATATACATTATTTGAAACTTAATAATAACGATGTATCATTGCATATATAGTATATTCCGTATTGGAGTTCAGCTTTTAAACACAGTATCTGACCAAACATAACATAGTTTTATTACCAGAAATTGCAATAACAATCATTTCGATTACAAACATGTGATGGTTATTTATAATTGCCAAAACAAACTAGGCCCAGTAATTAGTCGCATGTTTTAACTAAGTATCTTGATGTAACGTATATTGTGAATGCAATGGGCAATTATGCACACTCGTTAGGTATTCCTTTCCACAATAAAATTTAAAAGAAACATGAGCATCGAAATTTAAAACAAGACTAGTATGACATATATCATCAGATCGGCAACGACAGGAACCTGACGAATAAGGCCTACTCGCTGTCAGAGTCGCACAAGTGACACAGATATGTGTCGTCGCCTGTGGTGCTTTCAGTGTGTGCCCATCTGAGGCACATCTGACACTGGATCCACTGTTCGTGCGACCTGCTGTCGGCGTAATTCTCGTCACATACTAAGCAGAACCATTCCACTGATTTTGTTTTCTAGACGAGAGCTTTGCCTTTGCCTTTCGTGAGTGGCAGTTTTCGCTTACTACTGCATCCTGTAGCTCGCGCTGCTCTAGCGTCCTGTCTGTTTTCGAGCATTTTCTCCCTTGGCATGCACAGTCAAAAGGTGACGTTGACTCGCTTCATAATTGCTGATGATACCGCTGATTCCAGCAGAATATGTACCAGAACCTGATATAGACTTGAGCTACTTCATAGCTGTCTCTTCTATTATTTTATCAGTGTAGCAGCGGATACTGCGATCTGGAAACACTGATAGCCCCAGCACGCAACAGTTTCTCTGAACCAGGGTGCGTTTTCTCAATGTGTTCTAGAAAGTGGCCGTAATATGAGAGAAATCTAGCATAATTCTGCTGATTTCCACAGGCCTGTGGCTTATGCAGACTTGTACCTGTCGTAGACATTCGTTTTGATTGCGTTGTTTAATGACAAGACGAGCCATATACAATCCAAGTATTCGAGCCAGAAGCGCCCAGTTTCTCCCAGTTCTCCATTTCTCACTGAACGGATCATGTTACATACACATCTGAAACCAACTGATCGAAATTGTCCCAATCACTATGGAAAACTGCTCCTTCGGGTTGCCTCTTCACCACATCAGAATTGCTAATCACTGAAGCACTTGAACTATATAGCTAATTCCGTGGTCGCTAATTTGGCAGATATAGCGGGGGGGGGGAGTATTACATTCAGGGGCCTTTACGACCAGGGTATCTTGCTTGATTGTATGACGAGACAATGTCTAGTATCGACATCTAGATGTGCAGGACTTCAGAACGAGGTACTACATGCAACATGGTTAAGCATAACTTGATTTCTGCGACCACACAGTCCATGCGTGGGGGTCAAATCAATTGACCTTGAACCTTTATCGTTGACTTTGACCTTATATAGAATTCAGATATGCACAGTAAACTTGAACAACACTGATAAACATGAAATCTACTTAAAGATCAAGGTTATTGTCCAAAAAGTAAAGATGGTAGCACATTAGAAGGCCCGAAATCCGATAACTGAAATTTCAGTTATTTAGGGGGTACGTTAGGCTTTTCACCCACAGCGGGCACAATTGTCAAGATAGAGAGGTCATCGTGGTACCAAATAGAGGCTTATGGCCTTGGGAAGTTTTCTATTTGGAAAAGAGTCCATGTTGTTCATTTCGAAAGGCTTGTAAATATTAATTTCTGATATGAATGTGTCAGGCGGAGGACGATTTTTCATAATTTTTGGGACGCAGTGGCTCAAATTATGGAATTGCTTTGTGGAAAGCCCCTAAATCATATATGGTAGCCTTCCCTACTATCTAGTGATGCTTTCTACCACATATAGTCTTTCTATATCTATTTTTGACGTCACATTGACACAATATTTGAATATACGTAATTTTAGGCCCGAAAAGGGGGTTTTGGCCCCCTGAGGGCAAAGGGCCCCGAGTTGGGAGTGGTCATTACAAACTTGTGATGGCCCATGGTATAGGTTAACAGGAAATGGCAGTGAAAAAAACTTAGCAGAAAACATCCTGAGACCTGGACCTGGCTCCCGGCCTAAACGGTGTTACAACTTGCCCCGAGTTGAATGTTACAACTTGCCCCGACCCGTCTTTTTCATAAAACACGACATTGCATACAATATTCTTCAAATCCTGTTTAAAGGTTTATGTCAGAGTTACAATAATATACTCGTAAATACATCCATCAATGAAAAAGCAGAAAATATGAATTATGGATACACAAACACTTAACTTGAAAATATTGAAAAAAATCAGAATAGTACGTGTTTTCTTTAAAAACGGCATACATTAATGGCGTGTAGATGGATTCGTGTGATATTACACATGACATGCTCAAATCTATTGATGAACATGCTGTCTTCTTGCAGAATAATTTGCTTTAGTAGTTTTGTCTGCAACCCCTCTGTTACAACTTACCCCTGTTACAACTAGCCCCGGTCTCCCCTACTTATAGTTCTGATATTGAATGTTATTTTATGTCACTATTAAAACATATTTTAGGTATTCAATTGCAGTGTATATACCCAAACAAAATGAGTTGACTAAAGGTAGGACCTAACTTCCCTAAGTCACATAACCTATGACCTTTGCTACGTAGGCAACCTTTCCAGTCAGATATTACGTAAACTTGTATGACGTAATAACATTTGTGTTCATAAATCTCATGAAAGGTTCTTCCTCTGTAGGGCAAAAGCCGTCCATGGAGTCTTAGATACGCTATATAAGGGTACAGCTGACAGCGTCAGTAGTCAGCAGAAGACAAACAACACGAAGATGGCCACGAAGTTGTTAGCGGTACTGGCTGTTTGTTGTCTGTTTGCCGTCTTCGTCTCGGCCAAATCCATACGCAAACGCAACAGAAAACTTCCTGACGCGCGTGATTTCGATTTCAAACGGTTCCGGTCTTACTCGGGTGTCGGGGCTGGTCTCTTTCAAGTCAGAACCGTCGTGACTGGCGGTAAGTACATCTCTACCGAATCGGTTGGTCGGTCGGTCGGTCGGTCGGTCGGTCGGTCGGTCGGTCGGTCGGTCGGTCGGTCGGTCGGTCGGTCGGTCGGTCGGTCGGTCGGTCGGTCGGTCGGTCGGTCGGTCGGTCGGTCGGTCGGTCGGTCGGTCGGTCGGTCGGTCGGTCGGTCGGTCGGTCGGTCGGTCGGTCGGTCGGTCGGTCGGTCGGTCGGTCGGTCGGTCGGTCGGTCGGTCGGTCGGTCGGTCGGTCGGTCGGTCGGTCGGTCGGTCGGTCGGTCGGTCGGGCATTCGTGTACTTCCGATTTTAAATGAATTAAATAGTGTTAATGAAACTATCAGAAAAAACTAGTAAATTGTTGTTGATTTGGCCTCATCGAATGTACACACAACCAGGTAAAAAGTGGTCTGTCGCTTCGCGCTCTTCACTTCACACTTCAATCATTAACCACGTCGTCTGCCACGTTCACGCAAAGGTTACGCCATTTCGAGAAGTGAATCTAAAGGTAACAATCGCTTTTGTGTCTGTTGCAGAGAATAATGCCCGTTTCTGCGAGTACAAAGTGCTAGAAATGCCTGACTTTAGCAACTTTAGAAACTGGCCCGGCGGTCACCCCCCGCCCCCCAAGGAGACACGCCTTAGACTACCAGTCGGCAGGAATTCTTCCGCAAAGAAAATCATGAAAAAACATTGTGTAAAATGTTTTAACTGTTCCGAGAATGGCATGAGCTGCACGCAACATGACGTGTAAGTACTCCATCAGCATTCACTAGTTTAGGCCTACATCATATAATTTATATGACCGACAGTACTGTTGATGGAAAGTCGTTCACTTACGACTGGAGGCTCTGGTTGTTGAAACCAAGATTGTGTTTTATGTTTTGTAATTTGTATAATTCTATAAGATTTATTCGGTAATAAGCCATTACGATCATGACAGTTATTAGAAAATCACTACATAATGTAGCAAGCATGTGGTTTGAGTTAATATTCTAAGGTAGAAAAAGTAACTAACGTGATTATGAAACAGTCAGAAATGTGGCATTTATATCAAAAGCTTTTGCATGGAATGATCCATTATCAGACGTAGAATAAGGAAAGGGGCAGTTGTCTTGAAGACTGAACTCGTTTTTTGGGTACTTGTTGTGGTTTGATAGCTTTAAGCGTAACTGCAAATGTATAAAACTTATATTTTACTGTCTCTATAGTTAGTGATTGTGATCGCGTGATGAGTGATACGACGCAATGGTCATAATTGTATAAGGGCTCCACACACGGAAACCCAGCCCAAGAGTGATTTATATTCGTCCCACCTCAGTGCGATATGTCATCACTTGGCGATTCTGCAAACTATTATTACTGACGCCATCTTTGTTATCATCAACGTCGTCGTTGTCATAGTCGTCATAAATGTTATCTTCGTCTTAATTCCTCGTTAATCGCACTAATGCCGAGAAAACAGATAAGGTTGAATTGTGGTGCAGTGAGTAACCAGTGAGTTGTCTCTCTTTCAGAAAAGAATGCCAGTGAACGTTTGACCAGAGCAGAGAGAGAGAGAGAGAGAGAGAGAGAGAGAGAGAGAGAGAGAGAGAGAGAGAGAGAGAGAGAGAGAGAGAGGAGAGAGAACAGAGAGGACGACGCACGAATTATTGATAGTAAATCGTTTTCTGTGTCTCGTCGACATTAAATTGTTCTTGTAATTTATGCGAAAAAGTGTTGGAGCGCAGAAATAAACATCGATAACAACACGTGACTTGTTAGTGCCTAGCAGTTGATGAGTGACGCTCGGCCGGGACCGGATCAGTCGGTGGAGGTGGCTTAGGGAGAAGATGGACACAACAGGACGTCTGTTTTGTTTTCTTTAGCTATCCAGTGTCACATGGAGTACTTGGTCCCAAATAAAGCTAAGTTAACAAACATTTTAAACCAAACAGATAACATAAAATGTGATTTAAACAAATTAATACATATAATGTTATTAAATAAATAAGTACTTCAATCAGGCAATAGTATAACGTTAAACACCCACGGAACTAGACATTATTGCAGATTTGATATGATGAATTTTATTTAAATGTGATCACGCACCCCGTCACACGTTGGTATGTGTCACTCCGTCACACGTTGGTATTTGTCACTCCGTCGCATGTTGGTATTTGTCACTCCGCCACACGTTGGTATTTGTCACTCCGTCATACGTTGGTATTTTTCACTCCGCCACACGTTGGTATTTGTCACTCCGTCATACGTTGGTATTTTTCACTCCGTCACACGTTAGTATTTGTCACTCCGTCACACGTTGGTATTTTTCACTCCGCTACACGTTGGTATTTGTCACTCCGTCATACGTTGGTATTTTTCACTCCGCCACACGTTGGTATTTGTCACTCCGTCATACGTTGGTATGTTTCACTCCGCCACACGTTGGTATTTGTCACTCCGTCACACGTTGGTATTTGTAACTTCGTCACATGTTGGTATTTGTCACTCCGCCACACGTTGGTATTTGTCACTCCGCCACACGTTGGTATTTGTCACTCCGTCACACTTTAGTATTTGCCACTCCGTCACACGTTGGTATTTGTCACTCCGTCACACGTTGGTATTTGTCACTCCGTCACACGTTAGTATTTGTCAGTTGTCACTCCGTCATACGTTGGTATTTGTCACTCCGCCACACGTTGGTATTTGGCACACGTCTATAACTGTAATCTAGTATACGTTAAATCCAAGTTTAAAACATTGCATTTTGAGACGTGTTTTGGAAGATATGACACCGCCTTGAATGCGTCACTGTGAACACGTGACTATGAACACGTGACTTTGAACACGTGACTGTGAACACGTGACAGTGAACACGTGACAGTGAACACGTTACTGTGAAAACGTTACTGTGAACACGTTACTGTGAACACGTTACTGTGAACACGTTACTGTGAACAAGCAGCCCACTCAGGCGGTGTGTCAGAACAGTGTGCACTCTTCATCGGCTCCATGCCAACGAATCGAGGACACGTCATCGTCTAGCTAATCAATATCGTTAGCTAATTAGCTTGTTATTATCGCAGTATGTCTAGTCGATTTCTATAGTCTTGTTTTCTACGACATCCATCTCTTTGAGATCCAAAATGGACGATGACGTCGCCGTCGCCGTCGCCGTCGCCGTCGCCGTCGCCGTCGCCGTCGCCGTCGCCGTCGCCGTCGCCGTCGCCGTCGCCGTCGCCGTCGCCGTCGCCGTCGCCGTCGCCGTCGCCGTCGCCGTCGCCGTCGCCGTCGCCGTCGCCGTCGCCGTCGCCGTCGCCGTCGCCGTCGCCGTCGCCGTCGCCGTCGCCGTCGCCGTCGCCGTCGTTGTGCCGCGTGTCTGCGCTACACCAAACCATCCCGAACCTTGTCGGTCTAGGTGGTCAACCGTGACGACACCAGTCGCTCTATTACGACAACCTTCTGCCCACCCCACCACCATCCCAACCCCAGGCCCCCACTAAATTCGAACCGTGATACTGTGTTTGATCCAAAGGTTTGGCGCATTGTTTTAAGCATTGGCTTTTATACACACATACATCGTGGGGTGATGAGGAGGTTTAATTATGCACAGTCAACGACAGCTGCTGAAATTACGGTAGACTTGTAACGTGCATCTCTCGACCAATCCTAGCAAAAGGCGGTGTGGACGGCGACTTGTCATGTGTTTCTCTTCGACGGTTGGAACGAGACCAGTCCGGGTCAGCCGGACCTGACCCACTTCACGTTATCAGTTGTTACAGATAAGCGATTCAATGGCTCGTTTGTCAAGTGAAGTACCGAGGTCGGTTGATATATATAGGTGCGTACACAGTGTGACTAGAAAGTATTTGGTCACACTACACAATCCAGTTCCCTGTTCCTTGGCTCGTGGTTTGGTTTCTATTTACACATAAGGACATGCAATATTCGACGATATATGACGAGGGCCAGACTGTGATTTTTAATATAATTTTGTTTCGGGAAAAAAAATATTTTTAATATAATTTTGTTCCGGAAAAAATAATAATTTTTATTTAATTTTTCGAAACAAATGTTTTTTAATATAATTTAATATATTTTTTTCGATTATTTTATTTTATTTATAAATATAAAAAAAATTGAGAAAAATATCGTCTAAATTCGAGACGAATCCTCCGTTGCACTCATCGCTGTGGTGATGCCATGGCAACGTCACTCCGTTGTGTTGTTGCACCAACTCCCTGTGTCGCACCTTGTCTGTGGTCAGCCTATCTGGACACATGATTACATATTATCCAGGTTAGAGAGGACCACTGGACATCAGCACTCTGTGACTGTCACTGACGATTGTCACTGTTGGTGTATCTGGTGACACCGACACTGTGTCAGCAGCGCTTTTTTCTGGAACCGAATCAGTACTTGACAAGTCCGTGACACCAAGGTAGGTTGGCATATAGGTGCGTACACAGTGTGACTAGAAAGTATTTGTTTACACTACACAATCCAGTTCCCTGATACTTGGCTCGTGGTTTGGTTTCTATTTACACAGAAGGACATGGAAGATTCGACGATATATGACGAGGGCCAGACTGTGATTACTGCCGAGCGACAGCTAAACAATTTTTTTTTTTTTTAATATAATAAATTTTTTTCCCGAAAAAATCATAAATGTTTAATCCAATTTTTTTATATAATTGTTTTCTTTCCAATTGTTTATTTTATTTTTAATATAATTTTTTGTCGGAAAAAAAATATCGCTTGAATTCGAGAGGAATCCTCCGTTGCCAAAAACTTGCCATCATCGCTGTGGTGATGCCATGGCAACGTCACTCTGTTGTGTTGTTGCACCAACTCCCTGTGTCGCACCACGGACTTCTATACTATACACTCGACTGGTGTCTCCGGGTTTCAAGGCCGCTAGAGTAGCGCAGCAAGGTCAGCTTCGCACAAGAGGTATAAGTTACTTCCGGTTGTTTGCTGGTTGCCGGCAATTTCGCAGTTGACCGCAGGAAAACATCGTATAAATAAGATATTTGAATACAATCTTCCATGACATGTATGTTTAATAAAATCCTAGCAAATACATTGTTTGTAAAGTTGTTTTGAGTGAAGTATTGACAAATACGAAAACGTAATCGACCCAGTCCCAACAACGAAGTACTGGCTACTGCTACTACTACTAGTCTGTGTGGCAATTTATCAATAAATGAAACCGTGGCTGCTTTGGTGGTTGGGGCAAACCCAGACTTGGGAAGGAAACAATTCATCAGTTTTAATCAAAATTAATGACTTGGGGTTTAGTTACAGCCACGAAATGGACTTTAGGACCAGGGCCAACGTTATACAGAATCTGATGGTCCCGAGACAACCCATCCCCTCAACACCCCATGATCGTTACGGGAAATATAGTAGGCAGCCCTGTTGTAGGCACTTCCAAAAAATCAAAACATAACTGTTAATTTTATTACGATACCTTTATTAGATCCAAAGTTATTGCAATTTAAAGACGGAAAAATGCGCAAAATGTGTGTATCTCTTATAATGGTAAAATGAGCTAATATTTGTGTTTTCTGTTGATAAATATTTGATTAAGTGACCTTAAAATGGCATAACTTTGTTATTTATATAACTATTAAAATACTGTTTGCCGTATTTTGAAATACATTAAATGGAGTAATACTTTTTCAATACTTATGTTTTTCACACTAGTTAAATCAGTTAATTACCTACTCCTAGTTAAGTAGTGCACCAATTTAACAGGCCAAAACATTCTAATTACGTCCAGCCGAGTCCATAAATATGACGATATTTATACATATTATGCGGGGTGCATAACCACATTGATTATGAGAATAAATATATATTAACTAGTCATGTAATAATACATTAGTTAATAGGTGATAATTAGTAGGCAACCTCGACAGACAGAAACCTTTTTGTAAAATGCCACAATTTCCATGAATATGTTTATAATATTATATAAACATGACATTTGTAAAACCACCTTACTTATGGTAAGAGATATAAATTAAGCAATTATGTAATACAAAATCCTTAACAATAAAGCAATTAATAAATCAATATATTATAATTAGTAGCCATGCTTCATATATATATATATATATACACATGAATAATAGGCCATAATGTCCATAATTATTAAGACATTTTCACATTAATTACGGTAGTAAATATACATTAGCCAGTAATTTCATATTAACGCTACTTTAATTAATAAGTTAATATTGGCTAATGTTAGTATGCTAACTCGACTAATGGTTATGTTTTTTTACATATGAAAGCCTGCAGTAAATAATGATGAAGTAAATATAATGTATGCAGTGTTTAGAACCAGATGAAACATTATGATCAACCATCAATAAATACATGTCATTACAACATAAATAATAACTTTATTAATAAATATTATCTAAATAACAAACATATTAATCAACGACAATGAATCACAGTTGTCATACTTCACTTGTTTATGGGTAATCATGTGTTTACAGGTTGGACAAATGCTGCAGGCTCAGTAGAGACCAGTAATAAATTGTTACAGTTTCATGATATTCTGCATTTCAACATGAACTTGATGAAATAATGTTTATAAATGTTCACAGTGTTTCGTCACCGACTCCAACATCTCGTGTGCCAAATGCAAGACTGCTTACTGCGTTACCCTCCATATGGACAAAGTACACGATGAAGAAGCTGCTCACATTACTCCACCTCACAATACTGTCTGTTTGCAATATTCACACACGAACTTCTATACATTCACAATATTCTGCAAGATCTACCCAAGAATGTTCATAACCCAGTGTGTCCCGTGTCGTACAGAAACCGTCTAATTCCAGTGTCTTGTAATTAAGTTTGTATTATTCAACGTGTATTAAGTGTCACATTCAGCGAGATAAATTATGTAAAATTATTTAGTGTATGCCGATGACACCTATGATATATTATATTGACAACTTTGTAAGCTATGTACCTTCACAGTTAACTGACAGATAGTGTTGTTTAGGCAATACAACAATGCAGTGTTCTTGCAGTGCACATGTCATGTTCACATGGACTGTATCTTTAGACGGCCTAGATACTTCAGCCAGATGAAGCTTGTAATTATGCACACACTTATTGTGTGTAACTTTCAGGTGCGAGATTTCTGAAATAAAAGAATTCAAAGTGCATGTAATAACTGCAATAATTAATCAAACACATGCCAGAATTATTGTATATCCATCCCAAGCATTTAAATAAATAAAATAGAAATAACAAATACACAATTCTTAGTAATGTTTACATTTCTAGAAGTAATTGCATTATTATTAATTATAATTAGGAATAGTTGTAAGGATATTTTATTCACAACAATGTCATAGAACATTCATCAAAATAAGAATAACACAAATAAATAATAAATACAAGCAAATGGCAGTCAATATTGAAAACAGTTACCAATGCCTAACTGGGCTTTGGCCTAGGCATTGCCATGGGCATGGCATAGGCCAAGGGCATGTATAAACTGATAGGACAGAATGACAGATCGGTTAAATAAAATTATTATGAGTATTTAAACATTACATATAATTCAAATCTATGAACTTACACGCATGGCAAGACTGGTTAAAACTTGTGTCACTTGCCCAAGAAACAAACTGCCTTGCCTTCGGAAATTCGGTACTGTTTACGCCATTACGCCGGCACCCCGGTGCATATTATATATGGAAACATCTCACTATTCTCGATGTTCGGCAACTCCATGCAGTGGCTAGCAGACCGGAAGTCAGGATTACCTCTTCTGAGCTCGAGTCCTTTGCAGCCAATTCCGCCGCTCGCAAAGCGCCGCGAGCGGCTGAGACAGCAGTCCAGTGTATAGAAGTCCGTGCTCTGACGAAGCACACTTGTGTGTGAGTGTGTGTGTGTGTGTGTGTGTGTGTGTGTGTGTGTGTGTGAGTGTGTGTGTGTGTGAGTGTGTGTGTGTGAGTGTGTGTGTGTGTGTGTGTGTGTGTGTGAGTGTGTGTGTGTGTGTGTGTGTGTGTGTGTGAGTGAGTGTGTGTGTGAGTGTGTGTGTGTGTGTGTGTGTGTGTGTGTGTGTGTGTGTGTGTGTGTGTGTGTGTGTGTGTGTTCAGGGGTTGAACTATCCACTAGTCCACTAGTCAGTGCACAAGTAAAGATAAAGGCGGACCAGTAAACCTGCCTAATAACTAGTCCGGTTGTCTAGTAAAAGTCAATGTGGCATTCACCCTACCCTACAATAGTAAATCAAGCGCTTGTAGTTACAGTGGCCCTGGCCTTAACCCATCCATAGGCATGTACGTAACTGAATCCCAAGTCACTAAAACATTGATAAATTGCTGCCAGTAAACAACTAGCTACAGTAGTGACAGCTTCATTTACTGATAAATGATGACATTTTCGTAAGCATAGCCACCAGCTATGAACTTGCATAGGCATTAATTGTACGATTAAGTGTTTTAGATATCTATAATTTTCTATAATGTAATGTGTTACTTTTTATTTCTGTTAATACAGTCCAGAAGAGCCGTTTTCACAAGAAAATAATATGAGGTCAATTTCCGGAATGATTATGGACAATTCAGAATGGTAGGCTGCCCTGTATATGGTGCCCTGAATATGGTGCCCTGTATATGGTGCCCTGAATATGGTGCCCTGTATATGGTGCCCTGTATGTGGTGCCCTGTATATGGTGCCCTGCATGTGGTGCCCTGTATATGGTGCCCTGTATGTGGTGCCCTGTATATGGTGCCCTGTATATGGTGCCCTGTATGTGGTGCCCTGTATATGGTGCCCTGTATATGGTGCCCTGTATATGGTGCCCTGTATATGGTACCCTGCATGTGGTGCCCTGTATATGGTGCCCTGTATATGGTGCCCTGTATATGGTGCCCTGTATGTGGTGCCCTGTATATGGTGCCCTGTATATGGTGCCCTGTATATGATGCCCTGTATGTGGTGCCCTGTATATGGTGCCCTGTATGTGGTGCCCTGTATGTGGTGCCCTGTATATGGTGCCCTGTATATGGTGCCCTGCATGTGGTGCCCTGTATATGGTGCCCTGTATATGGTGCCCTGTATGTGGTGCCCTGTATATGGTGCCCTGTATGTGGTGCCCTGTATGTGGTGCCCTGTATGTGGTGCCCTGTATATGGTGCCCTGTATATGGTGCCCTGTATGTGGTGCCCTGTATATGGTGCCCTGTATATGGTGCCCTGTATATGGTGCCCTGTATGTGGTGCCCTGTATGTGGTGCCCTGTATATGGTGCCCTGTATATGGTGCCCTGTATCTGGTGCCCTGTATCTGGTGCCCTGTATGTGGTGCCCTGTATATGGTGCCCTGTATATGGTGCCCTGTATATGGTGCCCTGTATATGGTGCCCTGTATGTGGTGCCCTGTATATGGTGCCTTGTATCTGGTGCCCTGTATCTGGTGCCCTGTATCTGGATTTCCCACACACCCACAACGGCTTGAACAACTGCTGGATCCCATTCTTTATCCCTTCATGTTATTTTATATATGGTTAAGTCAAGAAGCAGTATATGTTTAATTGCTGCATCAATATGCCTTTAAATGGAGCTATGGCAAGTATAACATTGTATTTTATTGATTTACTACATTTGCACATTTGTATTCTGGTGTTCAAAATTGCAAACAATACAGCTAGTGTTACATTGACTGCTTAGCCCAAAAGTAACGCTTCATTTTCCCACTGTTTGGAAGTGTCGCATGTTTCTTCCATTCACTGTTAGCTCATCATGAAATATAACACAACCTCGTATTCTCCTTTCAGTCATGACTACTGATTTCAATACTAAATAACGCTTGACAGTCTGTTATTTCTTATTGTGACTTGCATGCCTAAAATAGACTGTGGCCTGTTCAAGCCCAGCTCTGGGGTGTGACTTTAATTAAATAAACTGTTTTACTGACAACCTTGGCTAGACCCTTCAGGCCGTTTTATTATCTTCTTTTCATTCTTATTTTTCCAAATGTTGTCACCTCCAGTATTTGTTTAAATCAAGGCTTAGGCGTGCACATGCGCAGTCTTCCAGCATATGTATGAAAACTATGCCAGTATACTGATATTGTAGGACTTTGTAGTAGATTATGAGTAAGAGCTGTCTACTACTAATTACACAATCATAGGTCAATAATGTGCTTACAAACTGTTTCAAATGAACAATTGGATTCGTTTTCCCTGCCTCGCAAATAAAACCGCAGGAAACGCAACCAGTGAATTTTCGAGACATCGAAAAGAACAACAATCGGGTCTTACACGATGAAAACCGACGCGCTGAGGACACCACGTGTGTTGATAGCGTTCGATGACTATGACAAGGAGAAGCCGCCGGCCAAGGAGATGAGGAAGCAGGTGTTGCAGGATGCACTTGAATAACCACTCCAAGAGCCTGGCTCTGTACAGGGACACCGTAAGACATGTCTGCTTAGTCTCAACCTGAAGACTGCTAACGTCAAAACCATATCTCTGCAACCGCAAGTCATGACAGACAGTTCCAAAACACTGCAAGAAAAGACAGAGGAGATAACACCGATGAGTAGGAAGACTGATAAGTTTGTAATCAGCTCTGCAGAGAAGGAAACAATGGATGAACACGAGACAACGTTCGTCGATTTATTCCCTAGCTTCCCAGAGACACACACGGCACAGTCAAATGATGTAAAGAGTGTCGACGACACAGACACTCAGACAAGTGTTGTGACAACTGCTTCGTCAGAGCACGGACTTCTATACACTGGACTGCTGTCTCAGCCGCTCGCGGCGGAGTTGGCTGCAAAGGACTCGAGCTCAGAAGAGGTAATCCTGACTTCCGGTCTGCTAGCCACTGCATGGAGTTGCCGAACATCGAGAATAGTGAGATGTTTCCATATATAATATGCACCGGGGTGCCGGCGTAATGGCGTAAACAGTACCGAATTTCCGAAGGCAAAGCAGTTTGCTTCTTGGGCAAGTGACACAAGTTTTAACCAGTCTTGCCATGCGTGTAAGTTCATAGATTTGAATTATATGTAATGTTTAAATACTCATAATAATTTTATTTAACCGATCTGTCATTCTGTCCTATCAGTTTATACATGCCCTTGGCCTATGCCATGCCCATGGCAATGCCTAGGCCCAAGCCCAGTTAGGCATTGGTAACTGTTTTCAATATTGACTGCCATTTGCTTGTATTTATTATTTATTTGTGTTATTCTTATTTTGATGAATGTTCTATGACATTGTTGTGAATAAAATATCCTTACAACTATTCCTAATTATAATTAATAATAATGCAATTACTTCTAGAAATGTAAACATTACTAAGAATTGTGTATTTGTTATTTCTATTTTATTTATTTAAATGCATGGGATGGATATACAATAATTCTGGCATGTGTTTGATTAATTATTGCAGTTATTACATGCACTTTGAATTCTTTTATTTCAGAAATCTCGCACCTGAAAGTTACACACAATAAGTGTGTGCATAATTACAAGCTTCATCTGGCTGAAGTATCTAGGCCGTCTAAAGATACAGTCCATGTGAACATGACATGTGCACTGCAAGAACACTGCATTGTTGTATTGCCTAAACAACACTATATGTCAGTTAACTGTGAAGGTACATAGCTTACAAAGTTGTCAATATAATATATCATAGGTGTCATCGGCATACACTAAATAATTTTACATAATTTATGTCGCTGAATGTGATACTTAATACACGTTGAATAATACAAACTTAATTACAAGACACTGGAATTAGACGGTTTCTGTACGACACGGGACACACTGGGTTATGAACATTCTTGGGTAGATCTTGCAGAATATTGTGAATGTATAGAAGTCCGTGTGTGAATATTGCAAACAGACAGTATTGTGAGGTGGAGTAATGTGAGCAGCTTCTTCATCGTGTACTTTGTCCATATGGAAGGTAACGCATTCAGAAGTCTTGCATTTGGCACACTAGATGTTGGAGTCGGTGACGAAACACTGTGAACATTTATAAACATTATTTCATCAAGTTCATGTTGAAATGCAGAATATCATGAAACTGTAACAATTTATTACTGGTTTCTACTGAGCCTGCAGCATTTGTCCAACCTGTAAACACATGATTACCCATAAACAAGTGAAGTATGACAACTGTGATTCATTGTCGTTGATTAATCTGTTTGTTATTTAGATAATATTTATTAA
>OZ024860.1:40302722-40315222 GCA_964017155.1 Oasisia sp. SBJ-2009
TGTTGATTTGGATGCAGTATATTGTTGTGATCTAGGTTTAAAAAGTAGAATAACTGTTCGCAAAGCAGCGAATCCTCTCTGCAAGCAATTATGCTAGCAATGTGTTGATGCTTGTGGAAATTATTATGGTATTGAACACGTTTGAGAGACAGGTTTATGAAATCAACCTACAAATCTTGGTTGCCCTGTCCCCTTACAACATTGTTAGTTGTTAGTTGATGCAATCAAAGCGAGGAAGATGTTCAACGTAAACTGCACATCATTCGACGAGAGAAATCAACAGAACTGTCAACAGTCACAGTATAAATGACGCAAGTCCTGTCATAAGTAACCACATTAATCGACTCACCTGTGTAAATGAATTAGCGTGAATCAAGATAAACCGATCCTCAGGAAGGAATCAATCCGGTTTTAGTTTCCGGTAAATGTATGCTGTTGCCAGTCTTAAATCACATGGATCAGGTAAACGAGAAGACCTGGAGCGAGACGAAGGCAACTGAACACTGCATCACGTACTCGATGACATAATTATTCACCAGATAAACATGCATATTGGGTTGCACACATTAAAGTTGCTGATCTGATTGTCAATTTTAGTCATATCCAATAAGCATTACGTCTGGTTGCATGGGAAGTGTGTGTGTGTGTGTGTGTGTGTGTGTGTGTGTGTGTGTGTGTGTGTGTGTGTGTGTGTGTGTGTCTGTGTGTGTTTGTGTTTGTGTGTGTGTGTGTTTGTGTGTGTGTTTATGTGTGTGGGTGTGTGGGTGTGTGGGTGTGTGGGTGTGTGGGTGTGTGGGTGTGTGGGTGTGTGGGTGTGTGGGTGTGTGGGTGTGTGGGTGTGTGGGTGTGTGGGTGTGTGGGTGTGTGGGTGTGTGGGTGTGTGTGTGAAGGAGTGTGCATGTAACAACATTACAAAACAATTACTATTGCTGTAGGATAATTGCTATATATTTCGGACGTTGAAGTTATTGTTTTCATTTAGGGCCATCCAGACAGGCTACACTATTTGTAAATCTTTTTCAGACCACCATGTTTTTACGCTCGTACCGCTAGCATTGTAAGGTCGCCTGCCGATAATGTTCCAAAAAAGGTCGCTTCGCGTCACGTTTGCCAGACGTGAAGTCTGGGACACACAGGTACTTTTCGTTAGACCAGACGAGGCACGAACAGATTCGCTCATTGGACCTACATGAACCGAAATTCCAAGGGAAAATTACCTCCCTCCCCATCCTACCACTGTTACAGTACCAATACTTTATATTCCCGTGTTTCGACACATTTGTGTGAGGCGTGCTGATGAAATATGTTCGTAGCTGTCACTCCATTCCTTTTGAATTACTTGGTGATAGAACCATATGTTCTCCCCCGCAGTGTTTGACTACCTCGGACTAACAATGACCATACCCGATTGCAATTGGCCATGTGGATATATCCATCCTTTAGTGGAAGCCAACAATGTGCTCATATTATGTGACTACAGTCCATTGATACAGTACAGTATTAACTGACTCTGTAAATGATTGCCCGATTATGATATATATATAAATAGAAACGCCTGGTTTCGACCAAGGCGGTTTTGAGTGTGTAATTAATACCTTTTGGATGTGCTTTGTCCAGTATCAAGGGTGCTTAAACCGAGCAATTAGGAAAGTATCAATAGTGAAAACTGTTAATATCGTTAAAATGTGTTCCAAACCCCCCCCCCCAGTCTCATGATGTCAGGAGTCTGCACATGGAATGTCAAACAGAGCTCGCAACCTGTCGGTATTTACGCAGTAAAAAGGATTGTGACAGATTTAATTTGCGTGCGAAATGCGAACACAGTATCAGTGCTTGCACACGTCGTATACCGGCAATAACTTACACCGTCAGTTAATAACATATTGTATTAAGTGAATCTACTCACATACTAAGATATATTAGCTGGTTTCCACTGACGGTAGGATGTACGATTGTGTGGCGTAGATAATACTTGTTTCGTTTTATGTGTATATGTTTGTAAAGCGCCATACAAATTTTTATTTGAGCGAGTACTAAATACGTATTTTATTATTATTATTATTTTCAAAATTTATCACTACTTTTATTATTTTATTGTGCTCACAGTCGCCCCCTATTTTGCATACGCGGTTACTGATATTTACACATTAGCGATTTTACTATGATGCCTGTGCCTCCTCAGATATTTGACATAGATAATAAATAGTATTGACTGCACCAGTTGCTTTGCTCTAGAGCTATTAATATTCAATTCTCGCAAACGTATGTTGTTAATAATAAAAAGTAGCTACACAGTGGTGTCAAAGATGTTGTTGTAACATCAAAATATGTTGACAATTTCTTGATTGACATTAAGACATTTAGATATGTTTTGTAAATAAAATATTTTGTTGCGGTGTAACTGTTGTATGTATGTTTCTTACTGCTACATATTGCGTTGATTTAAAAGAATATTAAATTATCTAAACACCTGTATATAATGTGTTTTAATATATTACACTTTTAGCAGTATCATCTGCAATAAACAGACTAGACTACCTTTTGTCACAAAATACTGTTAATTGTTATGGCCTACATCCCCTGATTGCTTCTGAGCTGGTCCCTGTCAGTGTAACGTCGTTGCCATGGTTACCTGGTTACGTGGCGGTAAATCCAAATTTGTACCAAGTAACTCACCTCGAGTTCCATTCGGAATCGACACCGTCATGCTCGCGTGCATATTCGTGAATTTTACGCCGATAACCAATTGCGAAAATGCACGTAGGCGTCAGCGTCAAATATCATGCAAACCCATATAACACACACACACACACACACACACACACACACACACACACACACACACACACACACACACACACACACACACACACACACACACACACACACACACACACACACACACACACACACACACACACACACACACACACACACACACACACACACACACACACACACACACACACACACACACACACACACACACATATATATATATATATATATATATATATATATGTGTGTGTGTGTGTGTGTGTGTGGGGGGGGGGTGTTTGTGTGTGTGTGTGTGTTTGTGTGTGTGTATGTATATGCGTTATATGGGTTTGCATGATATATATATATATATATATATATATATATATATATATATATATATACACGCACGCACACACACATACACACACACACACACACACACACACACACACACACACACACACCACTAGGCAAACTATTGCGAGCCTTACGGGTGACAGAGAGAAAGGTACACCATCACAATATTGGACAATTTTTTTTGACCGCGTCTACAACAACGCCTCGTGTTGTTTGACAGTAACCAATTCCAAATATTCTTCATAGCTGAAACAAAATAAAAACGTATCTACAATCCTGTCGATGAATGTGTTTATACACAACGAATTATACTGGTTTTTTTACAATGTACAATGTAGTCGTTTTACTTTGTATAATGTTGACGTAGCTTCGCCCTTGTTGTAATATCGCGTTGATCGCACGTTTAAGATGCAGTTGTGTTTCCGGACGTGATTGTATATCAGACACCCAGAAATTGGGTCAACACTTTTAACATTCAGGAGAGTGCATCAGGCATGCTGTAAACTGAAGAAGCGTATCAGACATATTTTACTCAACTGAACAAAATTTGTTGTTCTCATCAACTAGACGAGATCCGTAACAGATAGTAGCACAGGGCGGGGCGTGACATTTGGGAGGAGACCGAGGAAATGGTTAGGTTTATGTCTTTAAGTTAACTAAATCAAGTCGAGTAGTAAGTTGATGGAACTGACAGTTTTCCAACATATTTCTTCCGGTTATTTAAACAGCCAACTTCTTGCTCTTAATTCAATTGGCTGCTGCATGAGCTACGAAGATCACGTTCAGGTAAGAACGTTCACGTGGCACGGCTAATTATGCCCGGCTCGCGACTTTGACATTTTAATCTAAATATGTCGTTTGATCTTAATAAACTTAACAGAAATGTGTGCGAAATAGACAAGTAATATAACATTGTAGCATATTATGTGTTCAATTTAAATGGGTTTCAAGTGTGAGACAATTGCGATGTGTTCTATTTGATGTGTTTATAATTATGACAACAAAACGTTTGTTAGATGTCACGGCGAATATTTTTAGTGTTTTGTCATATCTGGGCCAGTTTACAAGATCGTTGGCGTGCCCTAAGATTTAAGTTATGGACATCATTAGTTTTATCTGGACAACTTATGTATGTCCAATGCAAGGCCACTACAACTCAGCTAGAATATGCATCCCGGTTGTCGACCTTGTTCCCCAAAGAATCCCTGGATAACTTAACTAGTACGTAATACGTACACTTTGGGAATAAGTGTATGTCGGCTTTTCCGGGATGTGTTATGGGGGTCAGGTTGTTTGTATTTATTTTAACTCTTAAAATTGCACCAATTTCGTTTTATTTTTCACTATATTTATTTCAATTTTTACTATTCAATTCGTCCAAATTCGTGTTCCAATTCCAACACCGTGTTCAATTGGCATTTCTAGTCACAATGTTGAAGATCAATTAATTTTACTTGCAGGCAGTATCTGTATTTGTACAGAACATAGAGAAACTATTGTTATGTAATTAATTGATGGAGCTCCATATATTGCTCCACACTATTGTTAAGTAATTAATTGATGGTGCTCCATGCAGGGGGAGAGAGGAGAGGGGGAGAGACAGATGTGTGAGAACAACCGATCAAACTCAGACATATATTGAAGTGAACCGACTGCGTGTCCAAAGGCATCTGTCATATATAAAAATGAATCGGTTGACCAATCTTTATTGTGACAATCGCTATGATCAAATCTGTAGGAAAGACGCCATTTCGTTATATCGAGCCATTGCGAAATAATTTTAGGTCAAATTTGTAAAGAACCGAATGTTATGTGTTACTATCGATTTCGGTTATGTTGCAGACACAATGCGTGTGGACATCGTCCTTCTGTGCCTCTGTCTGGCGCTGCTGGCCTTAGCCGGTGACAGCGGGTGTCAGGGGAAAGTCGTGGTAGGGGAAATGTGCTGCCGGAATACTATTGTTTTGTATTGTCTTCGCATTGTCATAAACAGGTGTCATGACACGGGCGACTAATAATATCTCAACTGTCTTTCTAAATGCATCACGCTGTATGGAGAAACGCTTAACGTCATTTGTGTTTTGATGAAACAAAAACAAAAACACACGCACACACACACACACACCCACACCCACACCCACACCCACACCCACACACACACACACACACATATATATATATATATATATATATATATATATATATATGCCTTAGTAGCTTAATGTTTCTTTTAAATAAAATACTACCATTCATTATAACACTCACTTTCTTGGAGTTTGTTTCGTTGTTTGTTGTTAGCAAAGAATAAAACTGTGTGTAGCAAATACTTTATATTGAGACATGTCATAATAACTGTTTCATTAGTATGAAGAGGAAGATTGGTATGAGATTATGAATCGCCGCGACAAAAGATATGCTGGTACGTTCAACTGTAATTCGTAATATGTATATATATATATATATATATATATATATATATATATATATATATATATATATATATATATATATATATATATATATATATATATATATGCATATATATTACATTACTCAATATATGTATATATTACTCAATATATACATATATTGAGTAATTAGTATGTGAAGGCATTTTGAGGGCAAGGGCATGTATTATACATTATCAACATCAACACGGTTGCTTACAATTTACGCATTTAAGCGGGTAATTTGCACGAAGATTATAATAATCTGTCTATCTCTATCGTTTCGATGTTCGGTAAAATATATACATATTTGAAAATATCCCTCACGTAGCGAGTTATGACCATGATCCACGTGGATTTATTCAACACTTACCTGAGTAACATTAAGATGCTGGTAATTCATGTATACATTTGTTTATCCTAGTGTATGTCGTGAGACGTTGAGTTGACGTACTCATATCGCCTTCTCACGTGTCAGAAACAAACCCAGCAGAGGGACTTGTTGATTGTCTCTACTGTTTTATTTCGTTAATTTTGATTATATAATTTACTATTTTAGTGATTTATATCGTAATGTCTAAAATAGGTAAATTGATTTATTATACTGTTTTAATTGTTGAGTCGCAGTAACAGTTAATTCATTTATTAATACATTTATTTTGGTTTAGTTACTTAATTTGTAATTTTTTACAATGTATTGGAATCAGTTATCAAAGCTTTATACATGTTGATGTAAGGGTGCATTAGATGCACCAATAAAAATCACTTCGTAAATTCTGACATGTGGCCATCATTATATAATGCTTATAATTCTACTACTATCCCAAGTTGTATGCAATGTCTACAGATTTCGAACCCCCGACAACGACGGCCACAATGACGACGAAGGCCACAAGGACGACGAAGGCCACAAGGGCGACGACGGCCGCGAGGACGACGGGTGTTCCGCGGAAGACGACGGGTGTTCCGCGGAAGACGACGGGTGTTCCGGAAGACGACGGGTGTTCCGCGGAAGACGACTGCAAAACGTAAATCGTTCAACCATTTAACACATGTTGAGTCTTATTGCTCTTCGTGCGCCAGGGGTCGCTGCTGCTGATTTGGTCAACACCAGCCATCAATGCCCCTGGCACATCTGTTTGCAATGATTATAGTACATGTCATGCACATGCTATGATTATGGTTAGGTATAGAGGTAGGGCTAGGTATAAGGTTATATCTACGGTTAGCATCTCCGGGGTACGTCAATATTTAAAGAGATGATTAAAAATGAGTGTAATACAGATTGTAAGAGAGCGTCAATCAATGGTCGGTCCACTCCTGTAGAAACTGTTCCGTTCTTAGATTTAACGTCATGTTGGCATGTTTAGTTGAAGAAGATGTATTTTCTATGTTCTGCATCAATGTGACTTCCTACTGTTTAAAGCGAGTTGGTTAAGAGTTTTTGTTTTATGTAGTTTAAACAGTATTCTAAGACAAATGTCACCTGTACATTATTTCACGCCTACTCACGTTACGAACAAGTCAGCTGTGTTTTACCCGAACATCAATTCGATTGCATCACATATTTGTTACGATTGTTACAGCCATAGGGCCTATAATAGAACGGGTGATCGATATTATCTGGACAGTGTTCAACTGGAAGAAACACTGAACTGGTGAGTCCCATGCCGATGAAATTTTAGTTATTTATAACCTCGCAGATGGTATCTCCTGACTGAGACATGAATTGATATGTTAGTAGCCCCTAAAATAAGCGATACACTACACACGACCGCACTATCGCTCTAGTAAAATCACCGGTGCGTGAAATCTGTTCCAAAGTCTGCTCCAACAGTGCGTGAAATCTGCGTCAACAACCCTATTGCGTAACATCATCGATGCCGTCCGGCCGGAAGAGGTCAGCTGCTGACGACGAGTTGATGCAGTGCGTGAAACGAGCACTGGGGGACGATGACGTCATCGCAACCCTGGTGATGACACCAGCGTCCCGATATTGTAATTTATTTAACTTTTCAAAAAATAAATATTATCTTGAGGATGACATTAATAAAATCATAACAAGAAATATTCTCAGTGAGAACGAATTCTCACTCATGCATTTAGACAATAGAAGCTTACCGAAGAATATTGGCAAACTGTGTGATTTGTTATCGCTGATTGATAACAAATTCACAATTATTGGTGTCAGCGAAACCTGGTTACACAGTGATAATGTTGACTTATATGTAATACCGGAGTATACAAGTATTCATGTTACTAGACCTTCCAAGAAAGGAGGCGGTGTGTCATTATATGTCCGTAGTTCACTTGAGTATACTGTATTATCAGAAATGAGTATAATTACTGAATATCTGAAATGTGTGTTTATTGATGTGAACACTAGGACTATGACACAACATAAGAAGATAATTGTTGGTATTGTCTATCGGCCACCTAGCACAAACATTACCACATTCACTGAGCATGTTATGAATATCATAGATTACCTTAAGGTCGAAAATAAACAGTGTTATATATTGGGCGATTTCAACATCAATTTAACCAATTATGGTAGCCACACAAAAACACAAGACTACATATATGCAATTTTTCAACACTCATTTATACCCCTTCTGAACAAACCTACTAGAATAAGATTTAGAACTAGATTTAGGAAAGGTTATTCCACTGAAATGGCTACTTCAGTGCTAATTGATAATATTAGTAAGGCAACTGATAACAGAGAACATGTAATTGTTGTATTTCTCGATTTTGCGAAAACATTTGATAGTGTTAGTCATAGGATTTTGGGGGGGGGGAATTAGCTCATTACGGAATTACAGGAAACATACTTCAGTGGATACAAAATTACTTTCGTAATAGACACCAAAGAGTAAAATGAAAAGGAACAACATCCAACCTTAGCAACATAACATGTGGAGTTCCACAAGGTAAATTATCGAGAGCCTTGCGCCAGACACAGACTTGGAAATTAACTCTTTTGATGTGCTGGGCGAGAACACTCCTGCATGGCTGAAATGTGGAGAGATCAATGGAGAGACCAGGCTTCACTCGCGGTCCAACCCCATACAGGCGACACGTAAATTCCTCGATGCCATTGACAATATGATCATCATCAAGCGTCCATGTGAAACCCACTGCAGCAAATATGTCTATAAACTTTGAATTCAGGCTCAGTAATTTCATTGGTCTTACTTTTCCTTTGCCTTTGAAAGCTGAAGTGCAATCCGCACCAATGAAAGCATGCAAGTCCAACATAGCTGCGACCTGTTCTTGGGAATAGTTATCAGCCAACTGGATGATGTTGATCAACTTCTCTCCTGTATCCATAAGAATGTTGTGAACGATTTGGCAAAATAGGGAAGTATAAAGAAGATGTCAGAGTCCTTTGCTCTTACCCTGATGGTCTTGATATGAGACATTGTAGTTTGGATGTACTTTATGTAGATGACAATTCTCACATCAGTTTCTTCATGGCTGGAACAGATCTCTGGTAGATGTTCCACCGATGTCACTCCACCAAGGCAAGCGAGCTTGTACGCTTGTCCCCCTTCGACGAAGATGATTGGTTTTCGAACAATCTCTTCCATCATAGAAGGAGAGCTCCAGTGCTCGAGAAGAAGATGCATAAACGACTTCTTGTTTTCATCATTTGTGAGGAAGGCTTTCCAGACGACAGGTGACTGAATGTTCAGCCCTTCAACGATGAACCTTTCACTACACCCTCTCCGATCCCGTTCAGCCGACTTTGGTGAGTGGAGACGATCGAAATAACTGTCTGTACTGAAAAAATGTCAGCTGCAGCAGGCAGACTAACGAAGATTCGTTGTGATATCGTTTTCATTGTCGGGGGAACATCTTTCATATAGAACGAAGAGTTGCCGTCTTGAATGAGGGCGCATTCGTTAGGATTAGGCAGCAGTGCGCAGGCGTTATCGACATCTTTGATCAGGTAGTTCATCCCTTGCGCTTTGTTGGTTTTCGCAAGGAACCCACTGGTCGTCGCCATTGAATAGCGTCAGAGTGAGGGGATAGGTCATCAGATCTGAGATGCTTACTTGCAGCCCTAGGACTTGCGACTTGACGAAGATCTGAAAGATGAACCCACTTGTGGCCTTGTACTGGATTACGTTCTGATTCGATGCGATAAGCTTTTTTCAAATGCGGTGGAAGCCATCGCCTTGAACTTTTTCCTTTTGATAGGGTCGAAAAACGGGATTTTCTTTGTGAGAAGTCAATCCCGCATGAATACTTCTTTTTGAGCTTTGCCATTTTAAAAAGCGTTCAGCACATCATGATGTACTTATTCTCGCATAGCTGCTCCTGAAAACAAGCTGGTCAGTGGTTGATAAATCTCGAGATGAAATGGGTTGGCAAAGCTTTGAAAAGCTTCGACCGTTCGCTTCACCTGATCCTGGGACCGAGATATTTCATGTGGTCTTAGGTCTCTTTGCTGCCTCTCTGCATCGCTGCCTGTCTGATCAACCATATTCCACATTGCCTCCACAAACTCTCCCTTGGCATGCGCAGTCGAAATGTGACGTTGACTCGCTTCATAATTACTAGTGATACCGCTGATTCCAGCAGAATATGTACCAGAACCTGATTTAGAGCCTGTTCATAGTTGTCTCTTCTATTGTTTTGTTAGTGTGGCGGCGATTGCCTGGAGTCTGCGATCTGGCAACACTGATAGCCCCAGCACGCAGTAGTTTCTCTGAACCAGGGTGCGTTTTCTCAATTTGCTTTAGAAAGTGGCCGTAATATGTAAGAAATCGAGCGTAATTCTGCTGACTTCCGCAGATAAATACGTCTGGCATGCGGCTTATAGCAGACCTGTCGTAGTCATTCGTTTTGATTGCGTTGTTCAATGACAAGACGAGCCAGAAGCAATCCATGTATTCGAGCCAGAAGCGCTCTGCTTTTCCCAGTTCTCCATTTCTCACTGTTTTTCTCAACTCCTTGTATTTGGCTATATGACCATTCACGTCGGCTGAGGACAGAACTTCTGCAAGAGAAGACTCATTCGGGCTCAGTTGATCGAGAGAGGCAGTGCCTTGAGGAGAGAGTGGTTCATGAGTTTCAATGTATTTGTCGTAAAGGGGTCTCCCAAGCGCCTCTAGCGTGAACGTGTGTGTGTTCATAGCCCTATCTCAATTCTTCCCTTCGATGACCCCAGTCTTTGAGCCTAGTTTCGCTTCCAAGGCCACTTCTGTCCATCCACTACCCAGACAGTATATTTTGCCAAAACCTTTCAAGTTAGCTACACAGCAATGGAATATCCCAGTTAGGATGTTAATCATGGGATAATAACCAATAATCGTGAGGCATTTAGAGAGATGACCTGTACCTGAAACCCATCCTGATAAGCCAGGGGTGATCTGCTCATCGGAATTGATTCGACGAGTGAATACCCAAATTAGGTCGGTATCTGACGATGTCTAGTCTTCGTGGATAGATGTGGTCATGTCAGAACTGGATGATGCCAGCAGAGCTGGTTCAGATCGTTTCCACTCGTAGTAAAATGGCAACTCCTGAACAGTGCTCTTGAATGCTCGCTGTTTCTTCTGAGGTTGGGTGTCAATGTGACAGTCTTGAGTCATTGGTGTTGGTGCTTCGGCATTTGTACAGAAACCTAGATCATGTAAGTAGATACCTACTGCTGTATGAACGGACCCTGCTCCATACACATCTGAAACCAACTGATCCAAATTGTCCCAATCACTATGGAAAAGTTCGATGGCGCGGTAAATGTTATAATATTGAATTGACCAAATGGTGATTAATAAATTGCTTGATATGAAAAACTTGAACGTGAAATTGTTACCTTGCTTTCGCTTATTGTAGCATGTTACCTTGCGATCGCCATGAATATCCACAAAGTGACAGCACCAGTCTCCACTATATAGCGTAATTCCGTGGGGGCAGTATTACATTCAGGGTTTTTTACGACCAGGGTATGCTGCTTGATTATATGACGAGACAAAGTCTAGAACCGACATCTAGACGTGCAGGGCTTCAAAACGAGGTACTACACGCTACATGGTCAAGCATAGCTTGATTTCTGCACCAACGCAGTCCATGCGTGGGGGTAACATCAATTGCCCTTGAACCTTTATCATTGACCTTGACCTTATATATATATATATATATATATATATATATATATATATATATATATATATATATATATATATATATATATATATATATATAATTCAAATATGCACAGTAAACTTGAACAACACTGATAAACATTAAATCAACTTAAAGATCAAGGTTATTGTCCAAAACTTAAATATGGTAGCACATTAGAAGACCCGACATCCGATAACTGACATTTCAGTGATTTAGGTGGTACCTTAGGCTTTTCAGCCACAGCAGGGCCAATATTCAAGATAGAGAGGTCATCTTGGTATCAAATAAAAGCTTATGGTCTTGGGAAGTTTTCTATTTGAAAAATAGTCCATTTCGTTCATTTCAAAAGGCTTGTAAATATATATTTCTGACATGAACGTTTCTGGCGGAGGACGATTTTTCATCATTTATGGGACGCAATCGCTAAAATTATGGAATTGGTTTGCGGGAAGCCCCTAAATCTTATACGGTAGTCTTCCCTACTATCTATATATGCTTTCTGCCAAATATGATGTTTCTATGTCTATTTCTGACGTCACGGTGACACGATATTTGAATATACCCAATTTTAGCCCCCAAAAGGGGGATTTTGGCCCCCTGAGGGCAAAAGGCCCCGAGTTGGGAATGGTCATTACAAACTTGCGATGGCCCATCGTATAGGTTAACAAGAAATGACAGTGAAAAAAACTTAGCAAAAACATCCTGAGACCTGGACTTGGCTCCCGGCCTACTACATAAAATAGCCACACTGATATCACAAACCAAAATATTATCGGCACATCTGGATTTACACTGGTG
>OZ024860.1:40320222-40345222 GCA_964017155.1 Oasisia sp. SBJ-2009
CATTTTTAGTATACTGTCCATATGTGTTGAACGTAGGCCTGGCTACCTACCGTCTTTCCTTGTAAATATCCTTCAGAAATGTATCTTTTCAGGTGACTTTCAAGTCGAGGCATAGGTTCTAAGTCGACGTCAGTGAGAAATACGTATTTTGTTTTGGCGTGCTCCAAGGCAACGTTCCTCAGAAAATTCACAGGAAAAAAAGGCTGCAACACATTTCTGGCAATTATTCCAATCAACAGAAGCTAAAAACGATCCATTTAGACTTTGCATTCTGATATAAACTACACCTATCACGATGCGATATGCACATAAAAAGATAAGTGCTTCAAAGTGTGTCTGCCAAATGGAATGTTAAAAGCAGAATAATTATGCACACAACCACGCTCTTCCATCACGTGTACTCACCCCCGACTCGCCAATAAGATGAAGAGCAATGTTGTTGCGTTTCGATAACTTCGTTTTCATTTCTTCTTCCATTAACGATGCTATGGTGATACTGTGTTCCACGTAGACCGTCACCGAAATAGGACCTGGAAGATACCAGCATTTAAATCAGTTAATAAGTGTTCACGGTCAACAGTGAACTTGTATTTTCGCTGAATCCACATCAAGTTTCTATTATACATTTTACTTAATCCAACTTTATGCGATTGTTTCCAGCTGATAAATCATGATCACTTAACGACTATTCGTTTAGTGATTGTTGTATTATATTGCTGCTGTGACATGACCGCTTCACGACGATTAATATGACGTCTTGTCGCTATAGATTGCTACAAAAACACACGCGTGCACTGAAGTCAGACTGGTGGGAAAGGAAGGCAGTGGAGCTGCAGAGAGCTGCTGACAGTAACAACATGAAGGGCTTCTACAATGGGCTGAAGGAAGTGTGGGGTCCCAAAAAGAAGGGATCTGTTCAACTGAAATCATCAGATGGAATGGAGACCTTCTCTGACAGCAAGAGAGTTGTGGCAAGATGGAGTGAACACTTCCAGAAGCTACTCAACGTCCCTGGCGACATAGATCACGAAGCTCTGGACAACATCCCGCAGCGCATTATCAAGACAAGCCTCGATGAGATTCCAACTATGGATGAGATGGCTAGAGCAATCGCCGGCCTGAAAGATGGCAAAGCACCTGGAGGAGATGGAATTCCTGCAGAAGTATGGAAGCACGGAGGGGAAAATATGTTCAGCAGACTGCACCAACTAATCACCAATGCCTGGGAGGTGGGTTCTGTACCACAAGCATGGAAGGATGCAAGCATTGTAACCATCTACAAGAAAGGTGATCGAACAGACTGTGGGAACTATAGAGGAATCTCTCTTCTTTCCATAGCAGGCAAGATCTTCGCCAGGATCCTACTCAACAGACTATCTACCCACATAACACCAGAGGTAGTTCCGGAGACACAATGTGGCTTCAGAGGTAACCGGAGCACCGTGGATATGATATTTTGTCTCCGACAACTACAAGAAAAGTGCATTGAGCAGGACCGACCACTGTACATGGTATTTGTCGACTTCAGCAAGGCGTTTGATACAGTTGGGAGGACCGGGCTATGGCAGCTACTGAGAAAGTATGGCTGCCCAGAGAAGTTCACAACAATGATCGAGGCACTACATACTGGAATGATGGCAAAAGTTAGTGTTGAAGGAGAAGTCTCGGAATCGTTCAGTGTCACAAATGGGGTCAAGCAAGGTTGTGTACTGGCCCCCACGCTCTTCTCCATCTTCCTATCAGCAATGCTCGACGAGGCTTTCCGAGACATGGGGGATGGCATCTACATACAGTCCAGACAGAACGCTGACCTATTCAACGTCGCACACTTCAGAGCAAAGACCAAGACTACTCGGATACTGATGAGAGAGCTGCTATTCGCAGATGACAGTGCACTGGTTGCACACTCTGCTGAAGAGATGCAGAAAATAGTGGATGCTTTCTCCGATGCGTCAAAGAAGTTCGGCCTGAAGATTAACATCAAGAAGACCGAGGTGCTGTACCAATCCAACTCTACAAGAACCCGAGAGGAGGATATCATGGTTGATGGAAACAAGCTGAACTCTGTTCTAGAATTCACCTACCTCGGAAGCACTATATCAAGTGACGGATGCATTGACGACGAAATACAGAGGAGGATGGCCAAGGCTAGTGCATCTTTCGGCCGACTACGCCAGAGACTCTGGAACAACCACCATGTGTCCATGCGGGTTAAAGGCAAGATATACCGTGCAATTGTGCTGTCCACCCTCCTATACGGAGCTGAGGCCTGGACAGTGTACAGACGACAGGTTAAAAAGCTACATGCCTTCATGATGCGACATCTGCGTTCGATCATGAGGATAACCTGGATGGACAAAGTGACAAACAAGGAAATACTAGAACGAACAGGGCTGCCATCTATGGAAGATCTTCTGATCAGAAAGAATCTCCGGTGGACTGGACACCTCATGAGGATGTCACCAGACAGGCTACCGAAGCAGGTTCTCTACTCTCAACTGTCTTCTGGTCAGAGAAAGAGAGGGCGCCCTCGTCTCCGGTTCAAAGATACCATCAAGAGAAACCTAAAGATGAGAGACATAAAGATCGACTCATGGACATCACTCTCACAGCAGAGAGACAAATGGAGAGCAAGAGTCAAGTGATGGAAGCAGTCTTTGTCGCTTCGCGACCGACAGCACGATGATGTCGCTATTGTCTCTAGAAAATATCTACTTAATGGTTACTAATTTCTTTTCTAAGAATGATCGAGTGGCGTGATGTAACGTAATTTAAAGAGTGTAGAGTAATTAAAAAGAAATCACTCTCATAAATGAGCGCAATATTTAATTGAAGACCGCACTTACTTCTCGTGATAACCATTTCAGCATAATTTGGTCTCTGAACAAAGCAATGAACTATGTCTGAAGAATATGCTACATAACGTCTTCTTTTTTTCTTTATAAACATTGAAATGTTCATAAATATGTAGTATATTACACATGACGATTTTAGCCGATTCTTCGCATTCATTACAAATAACTAAATATTGCAAAGCATGTGTAACTGCTATGTTATTGTGCGAAACAAATGCTGGTGTTAGTAATTGTAATATTATTAGTAATACAGTTATTATGATTAATACATTCTAACTATTTGAATGGGACTTCAAAATACTACTAACTGCAATATACACTGACTGTTCAGTTAACATAAGTATTACATAATGTTGCCGAGCACTGAAAACAACTAGAACTAGTGTAGGTGGAGCCACGTACCCTGCCAGTGCAGAACGAGGCTGTATAACTTCTCTCTACGGGATGACGTCAGTTGCGTGACAAGAGTGATGTCATCGTCGTCGCCGATACTACTTTTATTAAGCACGTTGACGTACACCTTTCGTGACAGTCGACCGGCCATGAGGTATATGGCACAGTCGTCTCTGTTGCGACCTAGACGTAGAGTGATGATCGTTCGGCGTTACATCACGTCAGTACATACATTATCATTTATTCAATCCGTATTTCGGTTGTGTTTTTGCCTTTATCACTCGTTATATGATAAAGTTGTATCTTTGTTGTTTGATTACCCGTGTTATATATTATGGTATCTTTGGAGTTCTCACAATTGGACATTTTCTAAAACAAATGATACCATACAAAATGGCCACCCAAAGACACAATGGATCTGAGACCAAGTAGAGGATAGCAATGACAACATTGTCAATGTGTGTGAGCTTACCGTAGCCTCGCAAGGTAGATCGGTCAATCGGCGGCACTGGCGGCAGCTTTCTTGTTGATATTTTATGGGAGGACGTCAGGTCTGTAGTATGGAAACTGGTGTAGTGTATGTGTATCCATGCATATATGGAGTATGTATAATATATGAAAGAAGAACAATCTTTATTACTAGTGTTTGCAATTAGTTACTGGCCGTTGCAACAGTGGTCTAAGCTAAGACGTGCATTGAGTTTTAGGCTAGGGAGCCTAGTCGCCTAAATACGGTTTCCAAAAGAACTTCATAATTTTGAAATCTAGATTGCTTTCTGTCAGAATCCAACATCACTGGCTTATATCTTTCCACACACAGAATACTGTTGTCCTGTTTCTCCTCTTACCAAGACCATGCAGAGTCCTCGTCAAATAGACGTCGTTGTGTCGTTCCAATACCAATAAGACGAATACAACGAAGAGCAGGAGGGTCGTTAGTTTTGCTGACATCCACATCCATCGTGACTGCGTTATTCGGAACTCATTGTAAGTGTACTGTCTCAGTGCCCGCCCAACCTGCACTAGAACACAGAAAACAAAACAAAACATCATCCGCATTGGCCATGAGGTGGCTGAATGGTGCTACACTGGGAAATCCTTAGTCTCCTTCACAAAATCAACACCGGTCAGCCATGTTGACATAATCGTAGGCCAATTGCTTCAACGGAGTAGCCCAATAATTCGGAGAGTTCAGCCTTTCGTCATACAATCCACTTCCGATCGAAAAACATTTATTGAGATACGGAAAAACACGATGCGGATACATATCAAGTTCGGAAATCTCAGTAATGGGCGCATAACCAATGCGTAGGTCTAATGACAGTGTACTTAGTCAGACGTCCTCTAGGTCGTAACAGATATAAGCCATTGTTGGAAGTTACTAGTTTGACATGTCAGCGTTTAAATGGGTCACTTGGGCGGATGACTGCGTAAATAAACTATTAATTGGTACAACTGGACTCAACCGACACTTAATACAGCCGATTATTTGTTCATTGAGCTAAAGGATCATAAACATTAATCAATATTATGTTGCCTAATGAATGAGGGTGTGACCACGACGTTCACTATAATATCATTTGACTTAAGAGATTCACATATTTCCAGGGAAATTGCATTGGGAGGAAATCAGTTAACATGAAAATTGGTGCTTTGAACATTTGTGTTGTAGTAACATATTGGATGAGGCTGACGTTCAGGCCAATGCAACACTTTTGTATCTAAAGTGTTATATGTTCTTCAGTAATGTAACATAATGAATGAGACTGACGTGATGACAAAACATAATATCGCGATCTCACGGTTTATGAAATATAAACATAGAAAGGTCGGCTTGGCGATGATGTTTTGAAAAGGCTGACTAGTTGAAATATATTTCAACACACAAATTTAATTACAGTATAACAATGTACACACTCCTCAGTCGAGCACTGGTAACAAATCGACAGTTTACTTATTCGCAACACCTTGCTTCCTTTTTGCAGTTGTGACTGCAATATGTTGATGGTTATGACGTTCTTATATTATTGAATAGATCACCACGTTTGTACAGGTCAGTCTACACATCTGAAGTACCTACCTTGTCGCTGCACACGTACTCCGAGTTTGACAACAGCATTGCTCGTTGATGTAATCACAGCGAGGATAATGTTCAACGTATATCGAAACATCATTTGACAAGCGAAATCTCGATACAAGTGACACATCGGATAGTTCACATGATACTTTCCCACGAGATGTCGCCGCATTAAGCGAATCAGTGGCCCACTTCGATTGGCCTTCACCGGTTACTCGCGTAACCCCAACTTGGTATCCGGTTTATGATGCGCACGGAGAACCACTATAATAATCCAACTGATCAATGATGCTCTGTGTTTGTGACCGCCAGGGCGGCTTGACCCCATAATAGGGTAGACGACAACTAGACAGAGTGATTGGCTCTCACGCCGAATTTGAAATCAACAATACATCAAGGGAACCCTTTTATCATATATTTTTCGTTGTTCGGTGTTTATCTCATTTTTACGTCCACATTTTATTTTGTATATATAAATGTTATAACGTTGTTTTGCTATCAAAGGCGGACATGTCAAAAAACATTAATTATAAAGATAATGATATTTATTTTGTTGGACGTCACATACAACGCTGTTCACAGCGCCTTACATGCAACAACACACAGTGTTTGTTTACACGTAAACCTGATATTTTACCCTCAAAAGACAACGTTGAACAGTGACACTACATAAGGTTTATATAAGCGAAGGATATGTTACACCAGATTATCATCTCGGCGAAGTTACGCAACCGAACGAGAGACGGTTAAGCAAGTTTAGCAGACGAGGAGAAACGACGTGCGAATTTGTTATTTGTTGCTAAATTTAGTCATCTAAGCGGTTAATGGATAATCTAGTGGCACTTGTGTAGAATTTTGGGAAGTAATAAGATATGAGTAAGATATTTGTGAAAATCTGCATGATAATCGTAACACCTGTAGACATCAGGCATGGAGTCGATTACACTACACTGTAATATATTACTATTACTTAATTTATTTCCTAGTACTATTACATGATGAATGGAACATATAACTATTCAATTATTTAAATGTCAAAAATATTATATATGAAGAATTTATAATACATATCATTATCAATAATATTACTAGACGAGATGCATTGTTCTGGTCAATAAGCACACGCCGGGGTAAGTTTGCACGGAGTCCAATACCTGTTGGGAGCGAATCAACAACTAAAACCGATACATTAACAGTAACCATTCTTACAAACATACATTTTCTTTGATAAATGTATGAAATTACTCCGAAAGGTAACTTTATTATTTTTGTAAGATTAGGGTAACTTCTGTCTTGGCCTATGTGTTCTGATGACTAATTCCAACAGATCGATAAATATCAATTAGTAAAATCAAAACATTCACAAAATAGTACAGTGCATCATGCATACGTCACATTTGCAAGGACCCACTTGTGTTAGTTCTGTTTGCATGAAGTATGTGCTTTCTCGATGAACACACTAAACTATCAGATACAAACACATAATGCAGAGAAAGGAATATCAAGTGACCGTATTTAAATCTTTTAGAAATGATTTACCAATATGATAATAGCTTTGATACAGACCTAAACAATTTCCATAAACTGCACTATTCGTTTTAAGGAATGCTGGTATGCACATAATTGCATAAGGGTCCATTACTCTTACATTATTGTGTTCAACTCGTTAAGCCTCATAATTCATACTAATTAGTATTTTTATAGTATTATGTTGGTAATTCAGTACCTTCATTAAATGCTGACTTTGTGGATGGGGAGCTTCCCGTGTTAGTTTTGATCCAAGGTTCTACTGGGGCTATAAATAAGCATTGATACCTCCAAGAATGTCATATCATTATTTTTATGAAATGCCCTCTTTGTCTAGCTGTTATATGTTCTTTACCACAGTGGGTGCATGCTTGCGGGATGTATATATATAGCAGGGGTTTCTATGAAAGCATGTTGCAGATGGCAGTCTGGAGTATCGTAGAATCTATGAGGAGGAACATGGAATGCACCTGCTTGAGGGCCTCAACAGGCTCCATGAGTGGGAGAAGACCTAAATAATGGATTTCCACCCTGATAGATGTGAAATTCTAAGGATTACAAATAATGTTAAACCCACCGACTCTGAGTAGTAACCATTCACTTCAAATTTAGCCCTTTCAAACAACATTGTAGATTGTAGTATTGTAGTTAAATGTGCCTGTTTGTATTGTGTTTTATTATTGTTAACAATGTTCTGATTATAATGTTCTGAATACACTTTCATATCTATATTCACGATCATAAGTTATCCCTAGCCATGTAATATGACCCTAATACACAACAAGATAAAGCAAGACTGAGACAAATGGCAACCAATCATGGAGAACGGCTACAAAACATTACACAGCAGCAACATTCTTAGACGTAACACCACCAAATGCCCAAGGCCTGTCAAATCATGTTTTGTAACCTATGTTAGTATGTTAGACCAACATTTAAATATCCTTCTGTGATCTGGGACCACACCAGTAAACACAACATATATAACTCTCCACAGTGGCTGGCGGCGATACAGTAACCAGACTGCAATTATCCAACAACATAATTGGTATCCCCTAGAACACCATAGACTCATAGCTAGGCTCCGTTTATCCAGGTTCACTATGATCTACGCAGTTATGCACGGGCTTCGTTGGCATCGCAGAGGGCACTTCTGACAACTAATGGTAAATCGTTCCCGGTTACAAGCGTATTACATAGCCGGAGGCTATGGATACTCCTTTGTAGCCACAATAGAATCTTGGAGAGAAAAAAACAGCCAAAACGGTAAATGCTCCTTCTCCACGGGTTTTCAAGCAGTGTCTTGAGGCATGACAGCACTGAACAAGGCTGTGATCGACTGTCTTTTTTTAATTGACTACACTATGCCTTCGAGCTGACATAAATTCAGCTCTTTAACATCGTGCACTCAGCATCGACAACAATACAGAAGATCCAGGCACCACAGCTTGGGAGAGGAGTTTAATGGGCGACATCGTACACGCATCAGTTAGTAATACATGTAAACATATCCAAATCTAAATTACCATCAGTTGATATACGTACTGTGAAGATGCGTTGGCGATATCAATGTTCCTTTGATATGCCACAATAAGCGATTTATAGATAAGTGTGTCTTAGTAATGCCATTAAAGTGAGATACCGAATTGCTGCCCTCACAGGTTTACATCCGATCATTCTGGAGAGGGGCCGATTAAGCTACTCTTTCAATCATCTTAATTACTGTCTATCATACGCGGCGTCCGGTTATCCGGGGGAGGGACGATTAAATTACTACTTAATTGCTTTATTCACATTAATGCGGCTGCCCATTGTCGAGAATGTGTCCGGTTGTCCTTCAACTCGTTTCCTGGTATAATGACTATAACAATAAATATAATTATTATATAGGATTCTAAGCTCACTTAATCCCATTTACTTCTACACAAGTTTCTAGACGTAAATGATACCATATGCTTACAATTAGAGTGTCTGACCTTTATCAATCCCATATAATTATTATAACAATGTCTCACCTTAATCAATCCCATATACTTACTATGACCATTTCTGACCTTAAGTAATCCTTTAAATAAACTTCCTTTATTTAAACACGGTATACATTACAAGACAATACTTAAAAGTACCGTGATTTTAACACTTTTTTGTAAACATTTCAACACCATTATAATTTATTAGCATTGCCCAACAGTTGAGCATGCGCACACCATCCTTGAAATATGTATATTTTAAGGTCGCGAATTACTTAAATAGGAAGGCAGTCCGTGTTTCAATACTCGTAGCCAAATACGTGCATTCAACACTGACACGGAATGTCGTGAGATGTGAGTTAGCTCAGGTCTCAGGTGGTTTCCTCCAAATAGCCCAAACTTGGGCAAACCCAGTACTTGTTCTCCTATAGAATGAGTGAATCCACTACAGGTTACACATTTACCCCCTGTGTGGGGTCTTCTATTTCCCCTGGCATAGACACCAGATAGAAAGACCGGCTTTTAGTGTCTCTTCCGAAAGACACAGGCAAACGCTGGTTCACTTGTAGCGCATACAACACAACAAATTTACTACACAAACGTCTACACAACATAAGTCATGATGACAATGAAGATTACAAACAAACGAAAACGGCGGTCAATGTAGTATGCCAGACACGTCGTGTTTACATGTACATTTCCCTTCGATTAGTACTTTGACAGTACTTGACGAAAACACTATATAGCGTATGGAAAATGCTGGTTCACTTGACATTGATATTTTAAAGATGTCGGAAGTCAGAATGCATCTTAAACAAGTAAGCATCTGGGTCACCGTAACTTTTGAGTTTCGGGTGGAGGGGGAGACGAATTACACTGGACAGCTGCCTCCTTGCCCAACACACAACCTACCATTACCAATGATTTATATTCCCGTGTTTCGACACCTTTGTGGATGTGTGAGGCGTGCCGTTGAAATATGTTCGCAGCTGTATCTCCCAAACTGTTGCATTACTTGAAACGAATGTCTGTCCCCTCCCGCAACGTTCGACTACTTTAAACTACCACTGATCAGATCCGATTGCAATTGGCCGAGCGGATACAGTGGAAAGCAGCAACGCAGATGATGTGACTATGGTGACTTGATACAGTATATTATCAACTGACTATGCAAGCTGTTTCCCGAATACGATATATATGACTAGAAATGCAATGTTTAGGAAAAGGTGCTTTTGGGTGTGTAATTAGTACTGTTTGGATAGATTGTATATGTTGGTCCAGTATATTGTGTGTTTGACCGAAACGGCAAGCACAGCTGGCAAGCTGTCGGTATTGCAGATAAACTGATTGTAAAACACCGATTTTGCGTGCGAAGGACGTACACGTTATTAATTCCATGTACACGTCGTATTGGGAAAATAACTTACAAAGTCAGTTAATATATTGTATCAAGTGAATATATTCACATAATAAAATATATTAGCTGGTTTCCATTGAGGGTAGGATGTTGGATGGCTTGGCGGTGATAACATTATTTTTAAAATTACTTTGTAATGATTATTTTGTTTTCCCCGTGACCCTATTTTGTATACACGATTACTGATATTCCTTAACACGCTGGCCATGTCGTTACGTCTTACATGTAGATGTTACATGTGGACACATGTGGACATTTATAAATGCAAACACCCGTTCGAGTAATCGAACGCACGAACACGCGGGCCCAGGCACGCACAAACACATGAACGAACAGACGCACGAACGGACAAACGTTCGTGCGTTTGTGCTTTCGCATATATGTATGTATGTATGTATGTATGTATGTATGTATGTATGTATGTATATATATATATATATATATATATATATATATATATATATATATATATATATATATATATATATATATATATATCATTAAAAATATTGACCTGCGGCAAGTAAGGACAGTTATATTATTATATATATATATATACAGTTATATTATATTATATATATATATATATATATATATATATATATATATATATATATATATATATATATATATATCATCATCATCATGCTGTCGGTCGCGAAGCGACAAAGACTGCTTCCATCACTTGACTCTTGCTCTCCATTTGTCTCTCTGCTGTGAGAGTGATGTCCAGGAGTCGATCTTTATGTCTCTCAGCTTCAGGTTTCTCTTGATGGTATCTTTGAACCGGAGACGAGGGCGCCCTCTCTTTCTGTGACCAGAAGACAGTTGGGAGTAGAGAACCTGCTTCGGTAGCCTGTCTGATGACATCCTCATGAGGTGTCCAGTCCACCGGAGATTCTTTCTGATCAGAAGATCTTCCATAGATGGCAGCCCTGTCCGTTCGAGTATTTCCTTGTTTGTCACTTTGTCCATCCAGGTTACCCTCATGATCGAACGCAGATGTCGCATCATGAAGGCATGCAACTTTTTCACCTGTCGTCTGTACACTGTCCAGGCCTCGGCTCCGTATAGGAGGGTGGACAGCACAATTGCACGGTATATCTTGCCTTTAACCCGCATGGACACATGGTGGTTGTTCCAGAGTCGCTGGCGTAGTCGGCCGAAAGATGCACTAGCCTTGGCCATCCTTCTCTGTATTTCATCGTCAATGCATCCGTCACTTGATATAGTGCTTCAGAGGTAGGTGAATTCCATAACAGAGTTCAGCTTGTTTCCATCAACCATGATATCCTCCTCTCGGGTTCTTGTAGAGTTGGGTTGGTACAGCACCTCGGTCTTCTTGATGTTAATCTTCAGGCCGAACTTCTTTGACGCATTGGAAAAAGCATCCACTATTTTCTGCATCTCTTCAGCAGAGTGTGCAACCAGTGCACTGTCATCTGCGAATAGCAGCTCCCTCATCAGTATCCGTGTAGTATTGGTCTTCGCTCTGAAGTGTGCGACGTTGAATAGGTCAGCGCTCTGTCTGGGCTGTATGTAGATGCCATCCCCCATGTCTCGGAAAGCATTGTCGAGCATTGCTGATAGGAAGATGGAAAAGAGCGTGGGCGCCAGTACACAGCCTTGCTTGACCCCATTTGTGACCATGAACGATTCCGAGACTTCCCCTCCAACATTAACAGTCGCCATCATTCCGGTAGGTAGTGCCTCGATCATTGTTGTGAACTTCTCTGGGCAGCCATACTTCTTCAGTAGCTGCCATAGTCCGGTCCTCCCAACTGTATCGAACGCCTTACTGAAGTCGACAAATACCATGTACAGTGGTCGGTCCTGCTCAATGTACTTTTCTTGTAGTTGTCGGAGACAAAATATCATATCCACGGTGCTCCGGTTACCTCTGAAGCCACATTGTGTCTCCGGAACTACCTCTGGTGTTAGGTGGGTAGATAGTCTGTTGAGGAGGATCCTGGCGAAGATCTTGCCTGCTATGGAAAGAAGAGAGATTCCTCTATAGTTCCCACAGTCTGTTCGATCACCTTTCTTGTAGATGGTTATAATGCTTGCATCCTTTCATGCTTGTGGTACAGAACCCATCTCCCAGGCATTGGTGATTAGTTGGTGCAGTCTCCTGAACAGATTGTCTCCTCCATGCTTCCATACTTCTGCAGGAATTCCATCTCCTCCAGGTGCTTTGCCATCTTTCAGGCTGGCGATTGCTCTAGCCATCTCATCCACAGTTGGAATCTCATCAAGGCTTGTCTTGGTAAAGCGCTGCGGGATGTTGTCTAGAGCTTCGTGATCTATGTCGCCAGGGACGTTGAGTAGCTTCTGGAAGTGTTCACTCCATCTTGCCACAACTCTCTTGCTGTCAGAGAAGGTTTCCATTCCGTCTGTTGATTTTAGTTGAACAGGTCCTTTTTTTGGGTCCCCACACTTCCTTCAATCCATTGTAGAAGCCCTTCATGTTGTTACTGTCGGCAGCTCTCTGCAGCTCCACTGCTTTCCTTTCCCACCAGTCCGACTTCAGTGCACGGGTGTGTTTTTGTAGCAGTCTGCAGGCATCTTTGTATGCTGCAGTGGTGGATCTATTGCTCCTGGTTTGCAACACTCTCTGGTGGGCTTGATCTCTTCTGCTCATAAGAGTCTGTAGCTCCTGGTCGTTGGGGTCGAACCAGTCCTGTTGTTTTCTGTCTGGCTTGCCAAGATATGTCTTGGCTGTGTTGTACACAACCTGCTGCAGAGCTGCCCATTCCTTGTCTGGTGTTGAGTTTTCCTTCTCCTCCCAGTGGGCGAGAGCACTGCCCATCTCCTGCTCAAAACTCTCCCTATGGCTGATGGTACTTAGTTTTGCAGTGTTGAGCTTGGTCGGCTTATTTGTCCCTTGCCTGTTGTGCTTTTATCGTATTCTGAAAGCCACTTTTGATCTCAGCATCTGGTGATCGGTCCAACAGTTTGCTCCACGCATGGCTCGGGTGCTGTGGATGTCCATCTTATCCCGACACCTCGTGATGATGAAGTCTATCATATGCCAGTGTCTGGAACGAGGATGCATCCAGGTGGTCTTGCGTTCATCCTTCTGCTTGAACATGGTGTTCGTCACTATCAGTTCGAACTCAGAGCACAGAGCCAGTAGAAGTTCGCTATTGGAGTTGCATTTCCCAATCCCATGTTTGCCCATGACCAAGGGCCACTTGTCATTGTCTCTTCCTATCCTCGCATTGAAGTCTTCTATCAGCAATAGCTTATCGGTATGAGGGATGCCCCTGAGCACACTTGCGAGCTGGTTGTAGAAGGCCTCCTTGTTTTCATCTGGGTTTGTCATTGTCGGAGCATACACGCTGATAATTGTAGCAAAGTTGTCCTTGCTCGGAGGTAGTCTCATCGTCATGATTCTGTCACTTACTGGCCGTGGCATTTCTGTCAGCTTTGTGATGATATCCTTTTTGATAGCAAAGCCCACTCCGGCCTCCCTTCTTTCTCCTTCGGGTTTGCCACTCCAGAAGAAAGAGTATTCCAAGTCGCCGAGACTACCAGACTCTGAGAACCTTGTTTCACATAGGGCGGCGATGTCGATGTTGTATTTGGCAAGTTCCATTGCTACTAGTGCCGTACGTCTTTCTGGTCGGTTAGCTCCTTCTCGGTCGAGGAGAGTCCTGACGTTCCAATTGTCAGCGACGGCAGATCCGGTATCATGTTTCGTGCAGTTGTACATTTCATGGAAACTGCTAGCAAAAACTTTTGAAGTACCGCTGGCTTTTGCAAGTTACTAGCGACACTCTCTCGGGGAACAAATAGAGGTCTCACACCGGCAAGAACATGTCAAGACAGGCGCAAACTATTTGTCCGTGCAGTGGCTGGTCGAGAGATGTTGGGAGTTCCATACACCAACCGCCCTTGATGCTGCCACAGTGACATGGTTTTCTGTTTAGGGTTTGCTCCCTTAGCCTTCGGTTCTGACAAGAACCTATACCACAAGGCAGTGGTTTACAACTCTGCATGGCAGGGGCGTCAAACTCCCTGAGGTATTGCAATACCTGAGGTACTGCAATACCTGCATACCCATTATATATATATATATATATATATATATATATATATATATATATATATATATATATAACATATATATATATATTAGATTATATATATACGTATATATATATATATACATATATATTTATATATGTATATATATATATATATATATATATATATATATATATATATATAGATATTATATATTATATATATTATATATGTATGTATATATATATGTATATATATATATGTATATATATGTATATATATATATATATTTTGTAATATATATATATATATATATATATATATATATATATATATATATATACGCACGCAAGCACAAACGTGTGTCTGTTCGTGCGTCTGTTTGTTCGCGTGTTCGTGCGTGTCTGCGTCCGTGTGTTCGTGCGGTCGTGCGTTCGTGCGGGCATGCGGGCAAGCGGGCATGCGTGCTTTGGTTCATTTGCACAAGTCTGGATACGTCTACTTCGTCATAGTCATAATAATCGTGACATTTATGTAGCGCTGTTCCAAAATCCTACCTTATTATACCGGCCATATTCAACAGGCTAATATGCATTGCCAAGGCGCGGGTGGTTTGTGTTTGGGTGTGAGAGCGTGTGTGTGTATGTGAGTATGTATGAGTGTGCGTGTGCGTCTGTACGTGCTTGCGGACTACGCCAGTTAACACTAAATAGCTAAAGTAGTAAAAGGCTAACTGATAGATGACACCAATACAAATAGCCACACTTATGCATGTATGCATGTAGGTAGGTAGGTATTTATGTGTGTATGTAAGTTGCCACACTTCTGATATCATCAACATTTTGTGTATCATCTCCGGTATCAAGCCTTTGTTGGGAGATGAATACATATTGTATTCTTAGGGGAGATGAACACATTGACGACCGAATATCTTGAGTTGACAGGTTACACTGATGACATAATATGTTCAAACGTCAATAATTCAAACAATATAGTCCAAATACATTTATTATGTGCATATCATCTGTCCGAAAAGTCGTAATTGCGTCAGTCCAGTTTCTATAAAAAAACAACTGTTACATTGAAAAGTGGTTCACACACCACATTACCGATAGAGGAGCAAAACAACCTGCCCTGCGTGCACACTGGTGCCACCTAGCGAATGGATGCAAATTGAAGTTTATACCAATACATATTAAGAACAGTTGTTTCCCCTTGCATATATTTCATTCAACACTGACTATTTGAAAAGTAACATTACTTGATTATGTTGTCTTAATCGTATTCGTGAAATATTATCAACTGCCCTAGAAAACTATTAGGTATCACCACTCACACTGTATGTATTATTGTTTAAATAGTTATCCAAATAACAAGAGTAAAGCATGAAAGGCAACATGTCCTATGAAACGTACCTGAATATGTCATTTATTTCAACAAAAATCCCCGAGCGACTACCAGCCTGGTTTATGATGTAAAGTGGTGATGATGGATACACCCTAACTACGCACGTGTAAGTGTGTGTGTATGTGGGTGCATGTGTGTATTTCCGGAGTTAAGTTCGTCGGGCTACAGCACCGCTGGTCCGTACGGTTCGCATGTGTCTTTCCCTTGTGCAACGGTGGTTTCGGACACAGCCTTTCAACCTTTAAGAACGCCATTAGTTCTGACCTCGGAAAGCCGCTGGCCGGGCTGAGCCCTTGAAGCCAAACGCAGTATCGATTTAATGACCCATCGGCTATAACGTCCTCCCAATAATGGAAAATGTTGTACACGTCATAACAGAGTCAGCATAAATCTCTTAACGGGCATGGTACCCTCTAGTTTCCCCTCGGTGGAAAGCAAATGTAATAGGTACAATATGCATTAAATGTGATTGTTTGGTGTACTGGTATCACATGGCCAGTTTATAACCAAAAGTGTCATGGGAGAATGACGATTACATGTAAGCATTGTTATTTCCGTTACCCGTGCGTTAATTCAAAACATGCTCGAAAGGGCTGATTGGATATGGAATGTTTCAAAAGAATGTGGGGTCGCCCCTAACATAAATACATACATATATACATATATAGACATACATGCATACATACATATAGACAGACAGACATACATACATACATAGAGACAGACGTACAGACAAACAGACAGACATATATTAATATAAATACACGGTCGTTTTATACAACATTGATTGTTGATTGAATATAGATGTCAGGGCCCAATTACGTCGTATACAGCAAATTATTGTGTCGCTTTCCCAAAGTAATATGCTTCTGACTATTGCTGGTGCTTGACAGCTGTATTGTGTTAATTTCACCTTTGCGTTCTGACATCGGAACTCGGACGTGCTGTTGAAATACATTTCGTCCACATTCGCAAATGTTCAGTTCTTGAAGCTTTCCTAAAACCTAGCTATGCACACAAACACATACAAGACTCGATATAAAAACACACACGCTCTCCGCCAAACATTCCTAATTTCACCCAAAGACATTCCTCTGTTAAACACTGGGGTCATAGTCCTATGTCTAACGACTATATAATTTATCGAGGGTGTGTATGGTTCCGATGCCTGTTAACAAAATCGCGCTTGGCTATCGAGAACACTGATCGCCGTTTGCAAATCGTTATACCTGTGATATATTTGTCTTTGCAACAGCCTGTCTGCTTGCCTGTCTTCCATAGATCAACGATGCCGCCATCTGGGAAATCTGTCGTCGCCAGAAACGTCTGCAGGTTGATGTGACGTCATAGTATGTATGTCATTGTCTTCCAGTTTGGCGCCATTTATACGCCGCAGCCGAACGCAGGCAAGAGCTAGATGCCTTTTTCTTCAGAGAGCTAGTTTTTTGTCTGGCAAACTTCGTAATAAAGATAAAAGAGACTATTGACGCGACACAAACTATGTTAAGCTGTATAGCTGTTGACAAGTTTTAGGTTACAATATCGCAGAGAGTAGAGGGCCAACATTTTGAACGGAATTGTTGTCGTCGAGTATAGTACTGTGAAGGTCAGCGATACTGATTTTATAATAGTCGCTTGTGCATGGGAACAAGACTATGCATTTTGTGCAATTTCCGACAATAATTCGGCACTTGTGTGGAATGCGAACCATCGCAATTGTTCATATATTTGAAACAACGGCGACCCGGAATTAATACCCGGACGCGGCAGGCTTGTTATAATTGGCATAAAAACCAGTGGACGGATAATGACATTGTTGAACAGTGCGGCTGGTTGAGCCCTACACATTAACATGCCTCGTACATAAACATAAACAGTACCCACATGTACCACAGGCCGCTATACCCTTATACAGCCATTGACCTATGTGTGCACCGTAGGGCAAAATACCCTACCGCAAGTGCAGACATCGATGAAAGATGAAGACGGACGAAAGACGTCCCCCAGGTGGCTTAGATCAATGACTCCGCCATCTTGGAAATTTGACTTCGCCAGAAACGAAGATGGCGCGTCAGCCGTATGGTCGTGACGTCACAGTAGGTGTGTCGTCGTCTTCCGGTTTGGCGCCATTATTACGCCGCGCAGCCGAACGCTGGCAAGATATGCCAGTTTCTTTACAGAATTCTCGACCGCATCGCTGTGGGGTTTATGCCTTTGACACCAGTGATATAATGCGGGCGTTTGTAAGAACGGGGCCTACTGGTGTCAACATATTTTGTCACCGTACATATTGTAACGCTCTTTTTATTGTTTTTGTGTCAGGTGTCTTCGCCTGGTGAACATGCTGACCTGTCCAATGTTGACGACTTCTGAGCTGTTTTTGTCAAGGAAACATCGGAATAAAGACAAAATAGTCTATTGACATGTCCACACTGTGTTAAACTTTCTCTGCAGGAATGTCGCTGTTGACAAGTTTTAGATTTCAAGAACACAGAGATTAGAGAGCCAACATTGTTAACATAACTTCTGTCGCCGAGTGTAATACTGTGAAGGTCAGCAGTACTTATTTTAAAATAGTGGCCTTTGCATGGGAACAAGAATATGATTTATGTGCAATATCCGACAAGAATTCGGCACTTGTGTAAAATGCGAACCCACCGCAATTGTTCCTACATTTGAAACTGTGTGACAAGAGGCCTGGGTATAATGGTTAACGCATCGGACCGGAACGACGGCGGCCCGGGTTTAACACCTGGAGCAAGCAGGCTTGTTATATTTGGTATGAAAACCAGTGGACGGAGACTGACATTGTTGAACTGTGCGGCCGGTTGTGTAGTGCTATCTGTCACGCATATTGACATGCCTTATACATAAAAAGTACCAGAATGTCGCACATGCCACAATACCCTTATCCAGCGGTTGGCCTATGTTAGCCCAAATACGCTAGCGCAAATGCAGACAGCGGTCCCCCAGTTCGCTTAGATCAATGATGCCGCCATCTTAGAAATCCGACGTCTCCAGAATCGAAGATGCCGCTGTGATGGTCCCCGATTCGACCAGTCCAGGATTCGTCTAAACGCATATCGCGCATGCACGCTGCGCAGTGACCGCTTTTTAGTTGTTCTGACGCACACTGACGTAGTGGTAACGGCATACGTCATGCCCGGGCCGAGATTCGGCTAAACGTCTGAGCCCGTCATGATCCGAGTTTGTGTTGGTCACAGCCCAGCCAGCAGTCACTCCGTTTAATATTGTAACTTGTTCCACGAGAAAGGTGTCAATTGTTTGCGATGGAGGACAAATATACTGAGCATATGTCATGCGTGAAGGACTTTTTAATTCACGGATCGCATCGCCGTGGCGTGGAATCAGCAGACTTCTAAGAGACGCGGTCGGCAAGGCGTCGAGGGATCAGAAGTACGAGGTAGACGGTTAGTAATTCATAGTTCAGTCATTAGCTTAATTTTGCCAGCAAAGCCTAAGTAGTAATTCAGTACACAATCGAGTACAACTAAACTTGTTTTTATGTTGACCCATTAAATGTAATTGGACTTGGAATTAAAAATTACGTGCAATGACACTTCCCGAAGGGCAGAGGCTATTCACACAGATGCTCAGCGCATAATGATAGGATTTATATATTCGCTATACCTTGGCTAAACCACTTTATTGCTACTAAAAAAACAGAACCATCTTTCATGGTGTATCAGTGTGCTAAATCTTAAATTCCATGATTGTTGTTTAAAAAAAATCGTATATCTTGTCTACACTGTGTAACCAAGAAAAAAGTTATGTATTTATATACCTACCTTGATGAAAATGTTATTGTCGAAACATATACTTTCCAGTTTACCACTTTAAGCTTATTTGCATAACTTTGTTATTCTCATAACGTTAGTGAATGAAAGTGACAGGGACTATTACATTTTGTTCATCACAAGGTTGCAGTACACAGTGGTTATGTGAGATGCTGTTATATATGTCTCTGTTGCTTTAAAAGTTTGATGTGACTTGAGCAAGACAGCTTAAGGCTTATACTGGTGAGTGTCACACCAATTATTACCCAACATTGTGTTCTTGCTACCATCGTATGTCCTACAAAGAATTTGGTATCACTGGATAGTGTCAACATTCTGACAACTAGTGTTTCTTAATATTTAGTATTATGACAAGTTTTATTCTCACTCTCAGCTCATGGATATAGGTATGACTTTATTTGTAACCATTCATTAATTGCAGTTAGTTAAGTATTCACGATGTACCATGTTAGCACAACATTACATTGACATTGCATAAGTTGGTAACTTAGGGTTAATAAACTGTGACAAAGCATGAACTGGATGTTTCCACTATCTAGTGCATACCCCACAGGGTCCAGACAAAATAATATTAATGATCATCTGACATGCTTGGTTTTACTTGGGTTAATAGAAAACATCAGCATCATCATCATCCCGTGGGTCGCGAAGCGACAAAGACTGCTTCCATCATTTGACTGTTGCTCTGCATTTATCTCTCTGCTGTGAGAGTGATGTCCAGGAGTCGATCTTTATGTCTCTCAGCTTCAGGTTTCTCTTGATGGTATCCTTGAACCGGAGACGAGGGCGCCCTCTCTTTCCCTGACCAGAAGACAGTTGGGAGTAGAGAACCTGCTTTGGTAGCCTGTCTGGTGACATCCTCATGAGGTTTCCAGTTCCATAGATGGCAGCCCTGTCCGTTCGAGTATTTCCTTGTTTGTCACTTTGTCCATCCAGGTTATCCTCATGATCGATCGCAGATGTCGCATCATGAAAGCATGCAGCTTTTTCACCTGTCGTCTGTACACTGTCCAGGCCTCGGCTCCGTATAGGAGGGTGGACAGCACGATTGCACGGTATATCTTGCCTTTAACCCGCATGGACACATGGTGGTTGTTCCAGAGTCTCTGGCGTAGTCGGCCGAAAGATGCACTAGCCTTGGCCATCCTCCTCTGTATTTCATCGTCAATGCATCCATCACTTGATATAGTGCTTCCGAGGTAGGTGAATTCCAGAACAGAGTTCAACTTGTTTCCATCAACCATGATATCCTCCTCTCGGGTTCTTGTAGAGTTGGGTTGGTACAGCACCTCGGTCTTCTTGATGTTAATCTTCAGGCCAAACTTCTTTGCCGCATTGGAGAAACCATCCACTACATTCTGCATCTCTTAAGCAGAGTGTGCAACCAGTGCACTGTCATCTGCGAATAGCAGCTCTCTCATCAGTATCCGAGTAGTCTTGGTCTTCGCTCTGAAGTGTGCGACGTTGAATAGGTCAGCGCTCTGTCTGGACTCTATGTAGACGCCATCCCCCATGTCTCGGAAAGCATCATCGAGCATTGCTGATAGGAAGATGGAGAACAGCGTGGGGGCCAGTACACATCCTTGCTTGACCCCATTTGTGACACTGAAAGATTCCGAGACTTCCCATCCAACACTAACATTTGCCATCATTCCGGTATGTAGTGCCTCGATCATTATTGTGAACTTCTCTGGGCATCCATACTTCCTCAGTAGCTGCCATAGCCCGGTCCTCCCAACTGTATCGAACGCCTTACTGAAGTCGACAAATACCATGTACAGTGGTCGGTCCTGCTCAATGCACTTTTATTGTAGTTGTCGGAGACAAAATATCATATCCACGGTGCTCCGGTTACCTCTGAAGCCACATTGTGTCTCTGGAACTACCTCTGGTGTTATGTGGGTAGGTAGTCTGTTGAGTAGGATCCTGGCGAAGAGCTTGCCTGCTATGGAGAGAAGAGAGATTCCTCACAGTCTGTTCGATCACCTTTCTTGTAGATGGTAACAATGCTGGCATCCTTCCATGCTTGTGGTACAGAACCCACCTCCGAGGCATTGGTGATTAGTTGGTGCAGTCTGCTGAACGGATTGTCTCCTCCGTGCTTCCATACTTCTGCAGGAATTCCATCTCCTCCATGTGCTTTGCCATCTTTCAGGCCGGCGATTGCTTTAGCCATCTCATCCATAGTTGGAATATCATCTAGGCTTCTCTTGATAATGCTCTGCGGGATGTTGTCCAAAGCTTCGTGATCTATGTCTCCAGGAACGTTGAGTAGCTTCTGGAAGTGTACACTCCATCTTGCCACAACTCTCTTGTTGTCAGAGAAGGTCTCCATTCCATCTGCCGATTTCAGTTGAACAGGTCCCTTCTTTTTGCGTCCCCACACTTCCTTCAGACCACTGTAGAAGCCCTTCATGTTGTTACTGTCAGCAGCTCTCTGCAGCTCCACTGCGTTCCTTTATATGTCCACATATAACACATGTCCACTATCGGGTAGTAATAGAGATGCACAACCATGTTATTGACCTAGATATACAGTGCCAAGAGGGGAGGTACCAATTAAAAGAAGTCCAAAGCAAGATTAAATACTACAATCCACTTTATTATATCCTCAAATTACGACCCACTGAGCTAGTCACATCTACATAGATGTACAGCCAGTTACAACACAATACGTTTTAGTGTGACCACACACAGGCAGACAACCAACTCCCTCAACTTTATTTTCACAATCTTCTATATCTAAGCTAGCCTGACTACACATTCAAATTAACCAATAATTCCCGCCAAGCATACACAGAGACAAAGACATCAACTAGGAGGAGCACAACCGTCTCACCACGACCAGAAACAATGTCTCTTGCAGTGGTCTCGGTTGGCTCCGACACACGAGGCGTACTCCATGACGTGGGCGATGTAGTTCTGTTCGTGGACTCCTTGGAAGAGATGAGACATCGGGCCTCGGGCGTAGATAGCGACGTCTTCTCCTCCATGACTCGCTTCGTTCCTCGGCACGCCGGCGTCTTGCACGAAGTCGGGACCAGCTGGAATCAAACACATCGCTGTAGTAGAGTGCAGTGGAAAATCAGTTTTAAAAACCCGTTGTAAAGATTATCCTTGTTAAAACAATCATCATATAGATTGCTCTGATATGTATTATTAAAGTAATAACTGCACGAAAACGAAATCACCTAATGATCCACCATTGTAAGTGGGGAGAAAATTAGGTAAAGAAACTCTAGAAGTTTCGGAATGGATTTCAGGATTCGAATTATATCGACTGTTGTAGTAAACACAAACACTGTTATTAAAACTGGTTTTGTTTGCAACGATTATTGTTATTTTAGTACTATTGTTGTTGTTGTTGTGTTTGGCGAATTTGCATGGCTGGTATTATTCAGTGGTGCTGGTGGATTTACCTTTGTTGAGTTATTCGTTTGCTGTATGCCTATTTTGTGTATATTATTTTTGTTATCGTCATCACCGTCACATTCGTCATTCGTGTAATTGTACCTGTCTCTTCTGCGGGTAGTTGTGGTATTATTAGTGATGCCGATTTGTTTATTATAATGATGTTGGTAGTGGTTGCAATTGTATGCGGCATATTTCATTGTTCCTATTGAACAAATACAATTCAATTCAAACTCACTGGTGTCGACGTGAGTCAGGTCCTTGCGCGGGATCTCGTGTCCATTCTTCATACGGTGGACCTTGTAGCCGGGTCCGTCTGCATACGTCAACGTCAGCATCGGCTTTCCGTCATCCGGCACTGTTTTTCTATATTTTCCTCTTGCAGGGAATTCATCGACCAAACCTGTTATAATAATAATGTAACATGAATACTGACAAATAGGGACAACATCATAAAATAAAGACACAACACCTAAAATATTGTATGCAACATGTTTGTTGTGAGCGATGAAACATATGCTGAGTGAATGAGAGTCATTAAACTGGATAAGCAGAGAATATGTAAATACTATGAATTGGTATATTAGAACTAGTGAATTGAATGCATTATAAGCATTCACACCGACAAGAAACATGCAACACCCTAGAAGTAGGAGGCAGAGAAAGAGTCAGGAATAATGGGAAGACGTCAATGCAGAGACCATTCAAACAACGAACAATAACAAGCAAGAAAGAAAATAGGCTAAGAACACATTGTATCCCTTGGAAGAATGAACATATCTTGATATTCATCAACGCAAATGTAAACATGAAAGAGTTAAATAACTACATATGTCGACGCTTTTTATAATATCTACGAAGTTCTCACGAACACACTAGATACCATGTTAACTGATTCACTCGTCGAATATCAATGACGAGAGCAGGACACAGGAGAAAATATAGGCAATGACATACCACATAAGCGAGGAGGCAATCCCCAAGACAAAGAAAAGACAAGGACCAAAACAGCAGCCGGGCGAACACTGGTGGAAGGAAGAGTTCTAAAAAGAAGCGATAGACCAACATCCTTGTACAAACAAAGACGAATGTCATATACACGTTTGAACAAACAGAAACAGAGACGTGGACACGGGTCAGCAGATCACGAGACACTCTATGGGAATTGCTTGTGATCACCTGGACACAATACGAAGGGGAACGATATAGAAGAAGACAGATGAGACGACGGAGAGTTGTAAGAGAAGGGTTTCGGAAGGCTTCATCTGATCTGGCAGAGGATAGCATAAGATGGCTAGATCATGAACCAGTATGCCGAGGCTTTCGCCTAGCGACGGAACACAATAGTTGCACGCTGATGGCAAACCGTTCATATATTACCAAACATATAAATAAACGAACTACCTGGAATATCTTACCGAGGATTGGGTTGTTGATAGACGGGTACCCTCCCATGACGAACGGGACTGAGTGATCAGCCGTCACGACGATCAGAGTGTCATCCTCACATGTCATGTCCATCGCCTTCTGCACAGCTGCCGAAAAGGCCACGGTGTCATTCAGAGCAAGGAAAGCTCTACCCTCGTGGTGACCGTGATCAATGCGCCCTCCTGTGGAAATAAACCACAGCCGCGTGGACGTATATATGTGTCGTTATAAATACAATAATCTTCCAACGAAAGCCTCAACGTTGGTTTGGTATTGTATGTGAACCACCCGTAACTCCTTCCCAAAGATCCTTTTCATATCACTGGTCCTGAAGCGGGGAAAAGGAAGGCATCTGGTTAGCAACTTCCGATCGAATTTTGGTAGGGGCAAACATATCACCCAGTAAAACAGCAACAAGCAAAACGTAGAACGCTGTGGCGCCGGAACATTTACAACATCACGTCTTCCCGTTTACTAACGTATTTCTTGAGTGACAAAGGCATATCCAACAATGAAACGGTAAACAACATTTGTGATGAAAAGCTTTCGAGAGCATACCCTCGTCATTGATTGTCTTGAGTGGCGGGCGAGACAGCGACGGGAGGAGGGAAAGGAGTGGTGCTGACGCCCGGGCTTCTCTACGCACTAAAATGAATGCTTATCCCTCG
>OZ024860.1:40347722-40360222 GCA_964017155.1 Oasisia sp. SBJ-2009
TACGAAATGTATCACATGACACCGTACATACGCCTCAAATGACAGCTCCACTATACACAAACAGCTCAACTAGTTTAACCTGCTTGGGCGAGTCTTCTTAATCAGCCTTCCATTTAGGAAAGATGTGTCATCGAAAGCCTATTGTAAGCTTCTACTGTCTCCTCTGTGTTGCTTACATTAAACACGTATGGGTACTTTTCAAACACGAGCAACGCCGTGTAACCCAGCTAGTATATAAAGCAGATGTTACAAGCAGATACTCATGGTATGGGTGAGGTTATCCTGATTTATTTGTCAAGACGTCTTATAAATTGACATCCATCACATCTACGCTGAGTAATTTAAATAAAAATAGACATGTTCCTAGCTAAATTTAAAATGGACGCCCCAGTGTTGAATTAATTCTACGAAGCTTTTAAAAAGAACAGCATCTGATGAAATACAAATGTTACGTAATGTCGAGTCATGTTACAATATTTTTTAATATCTTAAAAAAACCTGTCTGAACATATTAGTTGCCGATTAGTTTTATGTCAAAGAATTAGCGTAGCTGGCAAACCACGATAAGAACACCTGCGTCAATGTAGTCATTGGACGTTTTAATTAGAAGATCTATTTAACTTTACCCGTATGTTTTCGTTATCTTCCACCAGTTGGCGCGCAATGTCCTTGCATTTGTACCCTTCGATGACGTAGTCCGGAAAAGACGATTCAGCTCTCCTTTCGCACACGTGTGCGTATGTATTGGCGGGCGTTGCGTGCGTAATGCGGGTCGTGGTCACTACTCCCGTCCACTTGTTTGCTGGTGGCAACGTAGCATTCAGTGAATACATCATCCGTTAAATCGTACAACGTTAACATTAATATGACATACTACCGCAATGCTTTGGTTCACGCCCATTTAAAGGCCACACCCTGCAATAAGCTATACTCTGCCCCTTAATAACAATTGTTTTATGGTTGATACTCTTTCAAATAAGGATATTTAAATATTTTATATGTGTACACGATATAAAACAAAACCTTTAAAATCGCCATTTTTCGAAAACTCCCTAAGATGGCTGATTTTGATGTATCGCTCTCGCGTGACGCCTGTCGAGGTTTTGACGTAATCTCACGCAGCGCAGTTACACGGTGTCGTGGAAAAGACACTGAGAACGCTGACTATCCCGGCAAATGTCGGTAAAATGTTTTCTCAAACTTGCTATGTTGCGGTTGTCGTTATATTGCATAACACATAGGGACATGCGTAATTAAGTTTACCCTTATTAGAATTGTTACTGGGTCAACATATGGCCTTTGATATTTGATGTACGAGGTGCATGGGACATTAATATAAATTTGATTTTGTAGACAAACTGTGAGCGCTTTAAACAACACGGAACATATTAGAGATTCGATGTTTTGCCTCCTCCCTCCCAGACAAGATATCAAACCCTCATTGGATTTACACGAACATAATTACATCCCAAATAATGCAACATCATTGGGATAAAACATACGGACTCCGCAACAAATTTCTCCTTCACTCAACAACGCAGAGCTTCTGGCAAAATAGGCATACACCTTTATCTGACCTTCTCAAGAATGTACGTGCGTGCGTGTTTGCGTGCGTGCATCAATCTACGCAACTCCACTTCAAAGATGCGGACATAATTACTGCGTTATGATTTGACCAATTTTAACGACAGTATTACAAAAGCAGTTTACTTTTAAGATGTGTTGTGAAACCACTATAGGAGGATGTTATGAAAGCAAATTCCAAGGAACGACCAGGAATTGTTGCCTTGCACGCCCCGTAAATACACTGTCTTCATTACTGCGATGTTATCGGTTTTTGTCGGATGACACAACATCCGATACGCTCTGGTGCATAGTCATTAAGTGTTCTATATATGAGGTGTAGGACCATTAATATAACTTTTGCTGCTACATGCAAACTTAGGCCGGTGTACAGGTCAAGTGGCATTTTGTTGTTGCGCTGTCATTTTGACTTCGCACCACTTTCAGGTACCAGAAACCTTCCGAATGGCCAATTCCGTTGGACATGCTAAGTACTAATCTACAATGCGTTGGGAGAAATCACTGGACAACCTAACAAGTTTCTCCTTTCTTTATCAACGCAATTAACAGCGTTTCTGGCCATGTGCGCGTATACCTTTAATAGACTTTCTCAAGATGGAGTCGACCTCGTTTCCGGCGACGTTGCTGCAGTCTCCCCGGCGGACGTTCTCGTTGACGCCGACGACGCCGAAGTTGGTCTTGACCCCGCACAGGAAGGCGACAGCCGTACTGCTGCTGTCGGCCGTCATACGGTCCACGGCGTAGGTCTGACCGAACAGTGAGGGACCGTGTCAAAACAACGACTCTACACAGCGTCGTTTCATGTGTTCGTCAACGAAACTGTTACTAATTTAACGTCGACCATTGTTCTCGAAATAAGAATGATGACATTCAATGCACGCCGTGGTTTGTGGCACAGATAAAGTATAGGCTGTAGTGGAGACTTTGTGGAAACGTTTTGAAAATTACTTTAAAGAAACTAGTGATATTGTGTTATGTTATATTATTTGTTACCTTTGATAGTGCGACATTGGGAAAGCTTTCCCACGCCAAGGCTGTGTCTTCTATCTTCCTTCCCTGAGACTGGGCCATGTAGAATCTGGCGGCAGTTACAGTTGATGGCCCCATTCCGTCACCCAGGAACACGATCACGTTCTTCGCGACATTCACATTCGGTTGCCACGCGAGCGCCTCTTTCAGTTCTTGCTGCGCTTTCGCGTTCCAGTCTGTCTGGCCTTGGCCATTAGCCGCCAGTGCTGGATGAAGATCGGGAAGACGTTGAAAGGAGGATAATTAAGGTAGTCACACACACACACACACACACACACACACACACACACACACACACACACACACACACACACACACACACACACATTCACACACATCCATGCATTCGCACGCACGCGCGCACACACACACACACTCACACAAACACACACATTCACATACATCCATGCATTCGCACGCGCGCATACACATACATACACACATAAACACACGCATATATGTAATATATATACTACATATGTATAAATATATACACTATATATATATATATATATATATATATATATATATATATATATATATATATATATATATATATATATATATATATATACAATATATAAGTAATTATAATTATTTTATGTAGCTGCACCCCCTAATTGTATCATGCTTCCTTCTAGTGTTTCATCAGTTGAACCCACTGGTTATTCCGCCGTTATTTAAAATATACGTCTACAATCTTGCTACTTGGCATATCAGTCAACCGATATTATCTTTCTTTCGGGATGTTGCGTTGACAAACTAATTACTCACCGCTTCGCTTAGGTCCGTCACGCTCGGTTGCATCTTGCGTCAACACGTCTGACAGTTGCTATCATGTTCATGCTTTATGGTTTATTATTCGGTTATGGCTCCTTATTTTGCAAAGATTTATTGTAATTTCCTTAATTACTAATAGGCTGGACTATTGTAATTCCTTTTTTATAATGCTGTATTTGGTGGTTTAATCAGGTTACTACGTGTTCAGAATTACTTAGAAAACGTTGTTACTAGTTGTCAATTTTTGTTCTCTATGCCACTGTTGAATTCATTGCATTGACTTGCTCTCAAGCAATTTCATGTAAAATATTATTTATAGTATTTGATTATTCCTGTAAGAAAACATATCCAACTTCAAACACCTATTACATGTTGTCCAGAGTTTAAATAGGAATATTGGAACTAAGACGTTTTCGTTGAAATATCGTTTCTTTGAAACTATTACGCAACCCCGCCATCATTTCAAAGGTACCTTAATAAACTTTCTTACCACCGTAGCTCCGTGGCATGTGTATTTTGTTAACAACTGGTGTATTGCTGTTTGACAGTAATGTAAACAAAACGTTTCCTTTTTAATGCGCCTATCAGCTTTGGTTCCAGGGATTTAGGCGCATCAGAAATTGCATTGCTATTATTAATGTGGCGTTTATCTTCAGGTAGACATTGTGCTATGCTTCCTTCTAGTCTTTCATCACACGAAAATATTGATACATTTTGTCGTATATAGCTATACAACGTTACTCCATGGCGTGTTAACCAATATGTTGAAAATGGGAATTGATTACTGTCTCTGTGACCGAGTAACTATTTTGCGTTGATGCGCCTCTGAGCTTGGTTTCCAAGGAGTTAATTGCAATAAAAATGATCCTGTTAATATTTGTTTAAATGTTAAACCTCCATGGCGTGTATCATTCTCTCTGTGTCTGCAGTTAATGTCCAAGACTCACAGGCGTATAGGAATATGGACATGACTAGGGAGCGCACTAGTCTGATATTTGGGCTGAGCGCTATATTCCGGTCATTCCAGATGGACTTGAGTGTTGCGAGTGTTGCTGTGGCCTGGGCGATCCTGGCGAGAATTTCATGTTTAGATCCTTCATTTGACGCAATCTATTTCTCACCGTTGACCCAAATGTAAGTTCTGATGCCATTAGCGTTGTTCGTCATCAGTTTGGTATTCTCCGCATTGATCTGTATGCCGAAGTCTGTAGAAGTTTTGTCAAGGCGATCCACCAAGTCAGCTAGCTCCTCTTCCCTTCCTGCCAGGCCGTCTATGTCGTCGGCAAAACCCAAGATTATAATTTGTCTGCCATCAATGCGGTCATTCAGTGCGTCAGTCATAATTATCTCCAAGAAGATGTTGAAGAGGGTGGGGAGAGCACATAGCCTTGTCTTACTCCGTCTGTGGTTCTGAACCAGTCCCTTATGCTGTTATTAAGGTAGACTGCGCTGGTCGCCTTTTCATAGTGGTTCTGTGTCGTTCTGATCAGGTTGGCGTTTATGTTGTACTGTCTCATGGTGGCCCATAGTGCTGCATGCCACACCCTGCCGAACGCCTTCTTGAAGTCCACGAAGACGTGGCAAAGGTCTTGCTGGTGTTGGAGGAACTTTTCGCACAGTATCGTAAGGTTGAAGATCTGCTCTGTTGTGCTGCGTCCTGGTCTAAAACCTGCTTGTTCCTCAGCGATGATCTTTTCCGCTTGCTGTTTCAGTCGGTTCATCAAGATTTTCATAGCATAGCATAGCAGTAGGTTGCCTTTCTTGAGGAGGGTGATGATGAGAGATTGGGTCCACGGTGTTGGCCACTCCTCTGTCTACCATATCCTGTTGCAGATAGTCAGTAGGACGCTTACCATGGCTTCTCCCCCTGCCTGCACCAGCTTCGCTGGGATATTGTCCACTCCTGCTGACTTCCTCTTCTTGAGCGATTTCACCGCTGCTTCCACTTCTTCGCGAAGGATGGGGTGGTTGTCGTTGTCGGTTGCTGCAGGGACGGTTAGTACTTCTGGGTCTCCTGTGGCTCTGTAGTTGTACAGCTCGGAGCAGTACTCGGTCCATCTCTTTAGCATGTCCTGTTCTTCAGTCAGACATTTTCCGTCCTTGTCCTGTATGGTGGTGGTTCGCCCTTGTTGGTCAGGTCTTTCACCAGATGGTAAGTTGTCTTGCTGTTATTATTTTTCTTCATGCAATCATCGATGTCCTGGTACTGCTCTTCAATCCAGTTAATCTTTGCCTTTGTCATGCCTTTCTTGATTACTTTGTTGACTGCCCTATACTGCCTTAAAATTACTCCTTCCGCATCTTTCTTCTTCTTCAGCTCCCTCTGTTTGTCGCACAGATCAAGTAAGTTACCTGTGATCCAGTGCTTCTTGACTGGGCGATGTTTGCCAAGGATCTCACTGGCGGTGTAAGTCACTGCTGTATTGAAGGTGTCGGTCAACGTTTCCATGTATATGCCGTCAGCGTCCAGATTGGTGAGCGCTGCAAATGTCCGTCCTATCATTGGGTGGAAGGCTTCTGCTACTTCGGGGTCCTTCAGCATCTCAAGGTCAAATTTTATCCTGGTGTGGCTGGGTTTATTGACCCTCTTCAGATGTACATTGAAGGACATCATGACGAGCTCATAGTCGCTTCCAAAGTCGGCTCCAGGAAAGCTCCGTGTCTTAGCAATGGTCACACTGGACCGGAAGCGCTTCCTTACCACGATGTAGTCTATCTGGTTGTGGTGCTTTCCGTGTTAAACATAAATGAAAATAAAAATACAGAACTGCAAATAATACGCCGTTCGGGACTGGAGAGTAGACCAGTGTCCCTACAGCCTAAGTGCATACAAGTTAGTAATGATGTTGTATACTATATATTAGGGCAGGAACGATACACTGCTTCACAACACGATACGTCTTGCGATACTGCGATCTCCATACGATAGGTATCGCGATACAAACTACCCTGACTAGAATGGTGCAGTGCAGCAACAACGGTCGGTCGTTATTCTTTAGATGAATGAAACGAATCAGTAGTACTAGTATAGCATTATACACACGGAAAGGCAGCAGCTTCGTTATATTAACGTTGTTAGTACCATTTTGTCCAAGTTTTACAAGTCTTGTATCCAGAGTGTCTTATCCTTATCTTTTATCTGTTAGTTTGGGTAGGTTATTCAGAAAGACAACAATAAGTCGAAGCGCATTTCGATCATCAGCAGTTACGTCGCCGGTGTGAGACAATCTACTGTCTCTGCTCTATACGAAAAGCAGGTACTGCGAAAAAACCACTGACGTAATAAATAAAAATACACTTATTTTACATGAGGAATAGGTAATTCTGGCCTCATCCCGAAGGTTTACAACTATTACATCCACATCCAAAACAAACAGGAAGCGTTTGCCATTCATTCCCAGATGTGAGCGGTTTTTCAACAAACATATCTTGCTTTTCCGTGAGAGAGAAGTGAAATTAATTATGCGTATATGCTATATTTATTATTTATCATGCGATGAACCACAATTAAAATACAGATTGGGGATACTAGTTTATCATTTTATAAGGATATAGTCCACAACGCTTTTACTTTTATCCTACCTGATACATAAAAATAATGGTGTTTATTAATTTCGACAAATTGATGTTTGTGCAACCCTTACCGTTTGTAGACAACGCACTTGCCGTCAGAAGCAAAAACACGGTGGTAGCGAACATTTTCATCCCGCTCTATCTTCGCCTCCCGTCCGTGTCCGAGATTACTAGCGACTGTCTGTGTTAAATGGATCTCGCTCCCAATTGTACGTTGGGCCTACTTAGTCACGCACCGTTTTTTATCTAGGTGAATGTCCGTCCCGCTCGGTCGCATTTTGCGTCGGCACGTCTGACGGTAGCCTCGGTTACCCAGGCTCCGTGAGATGGCAGCCCGGGGAAAATGTGGGTCTGCATTTTCGAGCCTTACCCCAGATTATGGTAGAGACGCTGATTGGCTCTCAGGCAACAATGAAATAAATATTTAAATAACGATATCGTTTCACAAGATAATGATATCATATGAAAAGTATTCAACATTGAACTTATATTAACACAAAAGTAAGTAAAAATTCAAATGTAGAGTTATTTATAAAAATAATAATTACAGCAGGATTAACCAGTTTCCGTGAGGTGGCAACTTTGTATTACCCCACACGGATAGCATACAAATTAAATAAGGATAACTGTTTATCAAATAATGCTGTATTATAAAATCTATTCAAAATTAAACTAATATTAACTCAAAATAAATAGAAATACAAATTTCCAGTTGCTTATAAAATATAAATTACGGCAGTGCCCGTGAGGTGGCAGCATTGTATAGATCACGCGGATATTCAAAAGCCGACATACTGACCAGACTGTCTTCTCGGCATAGTTCCGAAGCCGACCAACAGTCGGTTAAGCGAGAGTAGTCTGCCGGTTGTCATCATGTTCATGGCTTACGATTTATTAATATGCATTTGCCTCTTTATTTAGCAACGCAATAATAAACCCAGCCACACCAGGATAAAATTTGACCTTGAGATGCTGAAGGACCCCGAAGTAGCAGAAGCCTTCCACCCAATGATAGGACGGACATTTGCAGCGCTCACCAATCTGGACGCTGACGGCATATACATGGAAACGTTGACCGACACCTTCAATACAGCAGTGACTTACACCGCCAGTGAGATCCTTGGCAAACATCGCCCAGTCAAGAAGCACTGGATCACAGGTAACTTACTTGATCTGTGCGACAAACAGAGGGAGCTGAAGAAGAAGAAAGATGCGGAAGGAGTAATTTTAAGGCAGTATAGGGCAGTCAACAAAGTAATCAAGAAAGGCATGACAAAGGCAAAGATTAACTGGATTGAAGAGCAGTACCAGGACATCGATGATTGCATGAAGAAAAATAATAACAGCAAGACAACTTACCATCTGGTGAAAGACCTGACCAACAAGGGCGAACCACCACCATACAGGACAAGGACGGAAAATGTCTGACTGAAGAACAGGACATGCTAAAGAGATGGACCGAGTACTGCTCCGAGCTGTACAACTACAGAGCCACAGGAGACCCAGAAGTACTAACCGTCCCTGCAGCAACCGACAACGACAACCACCCCATCCTTCGCGAAGAAGTGGAAGAAGCGGTGAAATCGCTCAAGAAGAGGAAGTCAGCAGGAGTGGACAATATCCCAGCGAAGCTGGTGCAGGCAGGGGGAGAAGCCATGGTAAGCGTCCTACTGACTATCTGCAACAGGATATGGTAGACAGAGGAGTGGCCAACACCGTGGACCCAATCTCTCATCATCACCCTCCTCAAGAAAGGCAACCTACTGCTATGCTATGCTATGAAAATCTTGATGAACCGACTGAAACAGCAAGCGGAAAAGATCATCGCTGAGGAACAAGCAGGTTTTAGACCAGGACGCAGCACAACAGAGCAGATCTTCAACCTTACGATACTGTGCGAAAAGTTCCTCCAACACCAGCAAGACCTTTGCCACGTCTTCGTGGACTTCAAGAAGGCGTTCGGCAGGGTGTGGCATGCAGCACTATGGGCCACCATGAGACAGTACAACATAAACGCCAACCTGATCAGAACGACACAGAACCACTATGAAAAGGCGACCAGCGCAGTCTACCTTAATAACAGCATAAGGGACTGGTTCAGAACCACAGACGGAGTAAGACAAGGCTATGTGCTCTCCCCACCCTCTTCAACATCTTCTTGGAGATAATTATGACTGACGCACTGAATGACCGCATTGATGGCAGACAAATTATAATCTTGGGTTTTGCCGACGACATAGACGGCCTGGCAGGAAGGGAAGAGGAGCTAGCTGACTTGGTGGATCGCCTTGACAAAACTTCTACAGACTTCGGCATACAGATCAATGCGGAGAATACCAAACTGATGACGAACAACGCTAATGGCATCAGAACTTACATTTGGGTCAACGGTGAGAAATAGATTGCGTCAAATGAAGGATCTAAACATGAAATTCTCGCCAGGATCGCCCAGGCCACAGCAACACTCGCAACACTCAAGTCCATCTGGAATGACCGGAATATAGCGCTCAGCCCAAATATCAGACTAGTGCGCTCCCTAGTCATGTCCATATTCCTATACGCCTGTGAGTCTTGGACATTAACTGCAGACACAGAGAGAATGATACACGCCATGGAGGTTTAACATTTAAACAAATATTAACAGGATCATTTTTATTGCAATTAACTCCTTGGAAACCAAGCTCAGAGGCGCATCAACGCAAAATAGTTACTCGGTCACAGAGACAGTAATCAATTCCCATTTTCAACATATTGGTTAACACGCCATGGAGTAACGTTGTATAGCTATATACGACAAAATGTATCAATATTTTCGTGTGATGAAAGACTAGAAGGAAGCATAGCACAATATCTACCTGAAGATAAACGCCACATTAATAATAGCAATGCAATTTCTGATGCGCCTAAATCCCTGGAACCAAAGCTGATAGGCGCATTAAAAAGGAAACGTTTTGTTTACATTACTGTCAAACAGCAATACACCAGTTGTTAACAAAATACACATGCCACGGAGCTACGGTGGTAAGAAAGTTTATTAAGGTACCTTTGAAATGATGGCGGGGTTGCGTAATAGTTTCAAAGAAACGATATTTCAACGAAAACGTCTTAGTTCCAATATTCCTATTTAAACTCTGGACAACATGTAATAGGTGTTTGAAGTTGGATATGTTTTCTTACAGGAATAATCAAATACTATAAATATTATTTTACATGAAATTGCTTGAGAGCAAGTCAATGCAATGAATTCAACAGTGGCATAGAGAACAAAAATTGACAACTAGTAACAACGTTTTCTAAGTAATTCTGAACACGTAGTAACCTGATTAAACCACCAAATACAGCATTATAAAAAAGGAATTACAATAGTCCAGCCTATTAGTAATTAAGGAAATTACAATAAATCTTTGCAAAATAAGGAGCCATAACCGAATAATAAACCATAAAGCATGAACATGATAGCAACTGTCAGACGTGTTGACGCAAGATGCAACCGAGCGTGACGGACCTAAGCGAAGCGGTGAGTAATTAGTTTGTCAACGCAACATCCCGAAAGAAAGATAATATCGGTTGACTGATATGCCAAGTAGCAAGATTGTAGACGTATATTTTAAATAACGGCGGAATAACCAGTGGGTTCAACTGATGAAACACTAGAAGGAAGCATGATACAATTAGGGGGTGCAGCTACATAAAATAATTATAATTACTTATATATTGTATATATATATATATATATATATATATATATATATATATATATATATATATATATATATATATAGTGTATATATTTATACATATGTAGTATATATATTACATATATGCGTGTGTTTATGTGTGTATGTATGTGTATGCGCGCGTGCGAATGCATGGATGTATGTGAATGTGTGTGTTTGTGTGAGTGTGTGTGTGTGTGCGCGCGTGCGTGCGAATGCATGGATGTGTGTGAATGTGTGTGTGTGTGTGTGTGTGTGTGTGTGTGTGTGTGTGTGTGTGTGTGTGTGTGTGACTACCTTAATTATCCTCCTTTCAACGTCTTCCCGATCTTCATCCAGCACTGGCGGCTAATGGCCAAGGCCAGACAGACTGGAACGCGAAAGCGCAGCAAGAACTGAAAGAGGCGCTCGCGTGGCAACCGAATGTGAATGTCGCGAAGAACGTGATCGTGTTCCTGGGTGACGGAATGGGGCCATCAACTGTAACTGCCGCCAGATTCTACATGGCCCAGTCTCAGGGAAGGAAGATAGAAGACACAGCCTTGGCGTGGGAAAGCTTTCCCAATGTCGCACTATCAAAGGTAACAAATAATATAACATAACACAATATCACTAGTTTCTTTAAAGTAATTTTCAAAACGTTTCCACAAAGTCTCCACTACAGCCTATACTTTATCTGTGCCACAAACCACGGCGTGCATTGAATGTCATCATTCTTATTTCGAGAACAATGGTCGACGTTAAATTAGTAACAGTTTCGTTGACGAACACATGAAACGACGCTGTGTAGAGTCGTTGTTTTGACACGGTCCCTCACTGTCCGGTCAGACCTACGCCGTGGACCGTATGACGGCCGACAGCAGCAGTACGGCTGTCGCCTTCCTGTGCGGGGTCAAGACCAACTTCGGCGTCGTCGGCGTCAACGAGAACGTCCGCCGGGGAGACTGCAGCAACGTCGCCGGAAACGAGGTCGACTCCATCTTGAGAAAGTCTATTAAAGGTATACGCGCACATGGCCAGAAACGCTGTTAATTGCGTTGATAAAGAAAGGAGAAACTTGTTAGGTTGTCCAGTGATTTCTCCCAACGCATTGTAGATTAGTACTTAGCATGTCCAACGGAATTGGCCATTCGGAAGGTTTCTGGTACCTGAAAGTGGTGCGAAGTCAAAATGACAGCGCAACAACAAAATGCCACTTGACCTGTACACCGGCCTAAGTTTGCATGTAGCAGCAAAAGTTATATTAATGGTCCTACACCTCATATATAGAACACTTAATGACTATGCACCAGAGCGTATCGGATGTTGTGTCATCCGACAAAAACCGATAACATCGCAGTAATGAAGACAGTGTATTTACGGGGCGTGCAAGGCAACAATTCCTGGTCGTTCCTTGGAATTTGCTTTCATAACATCCTCCTATAGTGGTTTCACAACACATCTTAAAAGTAAACTGCTTTTGTAATACTGTCGTTAAAATTGGTCAAATCATAACGCAGTAATTATGTCCGCATCTTTGAAGTGGAGTTGCGTAGATTGATGCACGCACGCAAACACGCACGCACGTACATTCTTGAGAAGGTCAGATAAAGGTGTATGCCTATTTTGCCAGAAGCTCTGCGTTGTTGAGTGAAGGAGAAATTTGTTGCGGAGTCCGTATGTTTTATCCCAATGATGTTGCATTATTTGGGATGTAATTATGTTCGTGTAAATCCAATGAGGGTTTGATATCTTGTCTGGGAGGGAGGAGGCAAAACATCGAATCTCTAATATGTTCCGTGTTGTTTAAAGCGCTCACAGTTTGTCTACAAAATCAAA